>JASDQU010014994.1:88203-108190 GCA_032191745.1 Picea mariana
ATTGGAGAAATCCACCCTGCTTCCAATGGGCAGCACAGATGGATCCTGACCGCCACAGATTTCTTTACTAAGTGGATCAAAGCCATCCCCACCAGGAGTGCTTCCCACCAGGTAATTATTGGATTCCTGGAAGACCTCATCACAAGATTCGGCTACCTAAGAAAGATTGTTACTGATAACGCAACCTCATTCAAGGCTGAGCCGTTAGCCAAGTTCTGTGAGCAATTTGGGATCAAACTGATTCACTCCACCCCATACTATCCCCAGGGCAATGGTTTAGCGGAGTCCTCCAACAAAATCCTGATAAGGATCATCAAAAGATTATTGGAGGACAACAAAAGGGCCTGGGATTCAAAGTTGAAATTCGCTCTATGGGCCGATTGAGTGACCACAAAGAGATCTATAGGCATCTCCCCTTTCCAATTAGTTTATGGAGCAGAAGCTGTTTTCCCTTCTCAGTTAGTCGTTCCTATAGCAAAGTTCTTCCAGGATCATCAAGAAGAGCCTGATGACATGATTAGAAGAGTTCATCAGCTGATGGAAGTCCAGCAAGCCAGAGAGCAGGTAATGGACAGAATTCAGGATCATCAGCAGAAGGTCAAACTGGCTTTTGACAGAAAAGTCAAGAAGAAAGAGTTTAAGATCGAGGATTTGGTGCTTAAGTGGGATGCACCCATGCAAGATAAGGGCAAACACAGCAAGTTTGACGCCCTATGGATCGGGCCTTTCAAAATCTCTGAGGTTTTCTCAAACAACATGTACAGGTTGCAGGATTTGAAGGGTGAAGAGGTTTTCAACATCCCATTAAATGGGCATTTTCTGAAGAAATGTTTTGCTTGAGCCTTAGACGGCTCCTTTGTTTGTAAATATTGTCCTTTTGATTCTTTGTCTATTTTCATTTTTATTTTTCGGCTAAGTAAATGACTCCATAGCCCAACAGAAGGCACTGAAGCTGCAAAATGAGTTCTTAGAGCATCACAGGGACGACTCTATCCCCCATGGAGCCTAATGTTAGCACCAATTCTTGCAAGCGGGGTGTTTTTCCCTATTTCATACCCTTGATGAAGAATGCTAAGAAATGGGGTGTGAAAACCCATCAAATGTGTTCTAGTCTAAGGCCGCAGCCTAAGCACCGAGTACAGCCCATGGGAGAAGCCCATTTTGGGCTTAAAATCAAGCGAGCGAGCAGTCTGATTTTAACGGCAAGGAATCAATTAGCGAAGTAGATCGACGGTCGGCGGGAAATCGCGGTTAGCAGAGTTGCGCCGAGATTAGCGCGATGGATAGCGCCTATATTGCATGAAGGAAAGGTTAGCAGTCGTACATCCGAGGGACGCATGGCGCGAAATTTAATCACGTCGGCATATTGGTATTCGAGAGTTCGAAGGGTAAAGGTTCCTCATCTCGAAACTCCGAACCCCAAAGCGCCGAAAACGCCTAGAGTCGGGCCTGCAATATCACGAAGCAGTCTCAGCCGTCCATCCAAAAGAAACACGTGGTGCGTGATTAGGCTCCTCGCCTTTTCGCCCATCGCGAATCCGAAGCACAAGGAGTAGCTCCTTCATATCCCCGAGACGCGAAGTGCCAAGGGCGTCCAGGACCTGGGCCCGCAGTATTGCTGAGTGAGTTCAGGACCGTCAGATCTCAGAGGGACGTGTGGCGCCCAATTAAGCCATCTCGGCGTTTCGCTCATCATGGTTGTGATAAGCAAGGATCAGATCCTTCCTATTCACAAACGCCGAAAGCACCTTTGAGGATAAACACAGAGTCACAGCCTGTGGTCACTTGGGAAATAAAAAGAGCTGTGCAAGAGGGGTCAAAGGCGTCAAATTTAGTCTCAGAAGGAATCGCCGCGATCTCCAGGTGCCATGTGATTTGATCTCAATCCTATTTCTCGCTTGGAGTAAATGAAAGTGAGAGAGGGTGGTTGAAACCTCTCCTCACTCATTAAGTGTAAGGTATGGAGGACCTGGCAAGTTGTCTGCCCGAGAGGGTCCTGTGTACTGATTTTTTCAAAGAAGCCATGCCGAAGTCCTCGGCTAGCCAGGGAGGTCTGCACTTGCTAACTCGGCACTTAATGGCTCGGCTACTCCCCTTGCAGGAGCCATGCGCAGTTAAGGTGACGTCTGACGAAGAATATCCGTCCAAGTTTGACCGAAGGGACACCACTTCATAGATGACTGAGCACGCCTCTATTAGGCGAATTTTCCTAAGTATATAGACTCAGTCTTTTTCTTTTTGTAATCATCGATGGTAGAGCGAAGCTCCTGATTGTAAAGTTTTAACAGACACTCTAGTTCTCTGGTTATGCATCTGCATGTAAGATTTCTTGTTTAATGATAGACAGTTTTCTTCTCCCATCTAATTTTCATCTCATACCGAGGGATTTCATGATTGACTGATTCACGTGAATTATTGCAACTATGTTATGATAAAGGATTTATTGTGGTATTGTTGTATTCTCCAGTTTTCTGTGTTTGAATGTAAGAAGATCTTGCGTTTAGATGTTTCCTCTTACAGTCTGTTAGAAACTCGATGTTTTCAATAGACCTTTGCATTTCTCTTATACAAGTCTTCCCCCTATTCACCCTTACTACAACTCACTATCTGAAGTTTATCTAAGACATCACTTGCCCGTGCATGCCTGACCTAGTTTCGGAGTTAGAACAATATTGTGTTGAGTTAACTTCCATTCGATCACCCCCTTTTTTATAAACAAATCGTGACATAAACTGATGGGCATCGGGCTCTGCTCCTGCTGCAATCCAAGATTGACTTCCGTCACTAACACAAGGGGGTTTCCGCATGAGTAGTCAAGGTGGACGTACGGTGAACTTGTCATCACTGATGTCAGACTTGGAACATGTGGAAGACATAATAGGGTATGAGGAGGAAGTTGTTGACCTCACCAATGATATATTGGAGGGTCAAATGACTTGGTCTAGCCATATTGAAGGTCATGTCGATTCATTGCGAGATTACAATATGCTACACAACCTAGGGTCCAAACCCTTGGAGGAGGCCACCATGGAAATTCTAGATGAGTTGGTGCATGAATTGAGTGTAAAGGGTGCCAAAACCTAAAGACAAATGAAGAACAAGGTGACAAGACTTCTCGTTGATCATAATTTCTTAAGCGTATTGCTCCGCGCTTTGAGTTACAAACCCAATTTTTTGGATCCATCAACCTTGATTGCAGAGACAAGAGGACAATGGTTTATTGCACTCTAGGTATGAATTTTAAATCATATTGAATGAGACCTATCAAGAGATTGATTTCCTTTGCAATTATGCTATCGATTGACGAGATTATGTCTTTTATTCTTTTTTTTGTGGGCACTATGTTGGATTTGAAATTATTGAGTGCTACCCCATCCTTAGACTCAGAGGTGACAAGGATTCAGTCTTAGGAGGGGTCAATAAAGTCAAAGTAGTGAGGAGTTTTAAATTTAGACCAAGCTAAATTTCAAGCCAATGGTGGGGGGCTTTCCATGCACCCTGATTCTAGTAAAAGGATGGTTGGTTTTGGTTTTTAGGATGGCCTAAGAATCATAAAGAATATTACACCAGCATTAGAAGTGGGGATCTCAATCCCCGTTCTTCAGGAAATGGCAAACATAATTTGATGCTTGGCCGACCAATGTGCATAATCTTTTAGTGTGAGTTCATATTCTTGGATTGCCATTGATTTTGTCATCCGAGGAGGTATTCGGAAAAAAATGGTAACTCTTTAGGCATTTTTTACGAAATAAACTTATCCTTCTAAGAGAATAAGTATTGTGGAATGACTTTAATCTTGGTAGTGTTGGAGGTGAGTAAAGGTCCAGTAGAGTCGATGTATATTAGAAGGAAAGTTGATCTTTTCCATCTCAATCTCTACTATGAAGGGACACCTTTCACATGCATACACTACCACTTTTATGGGCACCTCGCTATAAGCTGCAATTACCCAAGTATGAGAAAGAATTGGGTGTCAAGGAAGCATCCAAGAGGTCCAAAGACATTGGAACTGGAAATAATCCTGACCAAAACCAGTAAGAAAGAAGATGTAGGGGTTCAAGTGACCTTGGATGGCCTTTGATTGGGAATGTTGATAACAGATGCTCATAACGCACACACTGGATAGGTCAAAGAACCTAACTAGGACATGGTCAGTGACAACAAGGCAATCTTTGGTAAGACTCAATAATCTCACTCTATGGATAAAAGTATTTCCTCAAAAAATATTGTTTTTAGGTCATGGGGAATTGAACTTGGATCGAAAGAACTAGGATCCTTTAGTGAATTTCTACCAAGTTTTTCTGGTACAAAAAAAACAACCCACTACCTATCATACCTATTCCTAGAATAATAGAGGTGACAAGATCCATAAGTTTCCACTACAAACCCTAATTTAGACTGCTCTCTAGATGGAAAGGGTACATGGGACTATAGTCCCTTGGAACTGGTGAAATACAATTTAATACCTAGATGCAAATGCACACTTGATTTTCCAAGGAAGGTGGCAAGGGGATTAGGATTTTTTGAAGAGAAAATACCCAAACCCAATCAATGGGGAAGGGAATCTTTCATGTTTATGGCTCAGAAACAAGCATCCTCGTAAGTCACATGTGGGAAACAACTATACTTGATTGGGGTTCTTAGAGAAAATTCCCCTTTCAAGGGTTCCAACATATTTTTTTGACCCTCAATTGTAGATATTACGAAGAATAAACTCTCTATGGCTTGGGATGAAACACGACAAATAGAACAACACCCATAAATCAACTTTAATCTCAAGTATGCCAGATAAATGGAAATGCTAACAAAAGAAAGGCTAGAATCCTACCTCTTCCAGACGTTCGCAGGAGACCACTATCGAGCTCACAATCCAATGCTTGATACCTGCAACTTGTCCTCAACATCCAAGATACACAAGCATATGGAAAATATATAAAACGTTAGCATATAAACTAGCATAATCCATTAACATGTATAACAAATTTACCCATGGAAAATCATACAAATATTTGCAACATATAATAGGACAAGAAAAGAGTATTTATATTAATGTAATCAACATAAGTACATAGGTGAAAATCTTCTGTATTGACGCTTGTTGGAACCGAGAAACTAAGTCCCTCTACCTAGGCCTTCACCACTTCAATCCTCCACAAGGCAAGCTCACAAGTTTTAGGAGTAATTGGGTTCCTCCTTCATGAGATAGGGAGAGCTTGGGGGATGAACATAAGGGAAGTTTAGAATTAAAGGACAAAGGGATGTAGATTCAATATGAGGCGAAATTTCTCCAGAGTGTATTTTCTTTCAACAATATGCTTCCTTCAAGGCTTGTATATGGCTCAATTTATAGCCTCCAAATGGAATTGAAGGGTCGAATCAGAGTGTTTCTAGTATATGGAAGGTCAAGGATCATGGATCCCGTGACTTGGCATGGACAACCCAAAATATTTTTAATTTTGAGCGTATACGCGAGTTGTCTAACTGTAGCCCACGTATATAAACAAAAATTTGAATTTTTTACTTTGGATGAGCAAAATAGGGGAAATTGAGTCTACATAGGGAAAGAGAAGTCCATCAAAGCATTGTGCATGGAGTGTGGAAAAAATTGCTATAAAATATGCCCCCTAATGTGTGAGGTCAAAGGAGCAATCACGATGGCCGAAATACATTATAATTCCAAGAATTGGAGTAGCGAGGACCTAACTGGAGTAACTAGTCACTCGTGGGAATATTACAATTCATATTGATTCTATACACATGGCTGCTAACCTGGACTACATTGCATATCCACGTGGATATACAACAAATAGTTGTTCATGGCCATGAATAGGCAATACAAAGTAGGCATATGTCATAGGTTGTCATAGTCATGAAGAAGACACAGTGGAGTCTGGTCTCAAAATCAACTAAAGAATCTATATACAATGAAGTACAATATGATCTTCCATTATAACTAAAGTCATATAGGTATTGGTACGATGAAAGACAACAACAGGTAAGAGGTGTTTCTACTCTGAGGTGGAGGTCTTCTACACTAGTCATCGATGGTGCAAGTCTACATCATGTGAATAAAGGAGTTCAAGTTGACCACAATGAGGCTTTGTTTGATTACTGGTCATTAAGAAATAACGTTAACAAACACGAGACAACCCACTGATAATGAAAGTAGGCGTCAAGGCACTGAGTACATTCAATAAGTGTGAATAAAGGAGTTGAGGTCGAACACTTGAAGAATCCATCGAGCATGAGACATTGATGTATTCCCAACTGTCGATGGCGAGAGAACCTACCACTAATGACTGCAAGACTCTAGGTACTCTTATGACCCTAGATCTTGATTCCAGAATAGATGATTTGAAGTCGATGGAATGAGATCCGCTAAAAGGAGAGCATTAAGGCATCTCTTATCATCCATCGTGCGGTACATAGCAACAGTTTGATGATTGGGAAGAACATGGATGAGTAGGATATGCATGAACCAATGACCGTGTGTGTCTCTCACATGCACTATATGCACGTAGTACACGAAAGAGACCCTCTGAATAACAACCAATAATGAAAATTGTCGATATATGTGAGGAAACCACCAATAGAGTCAAATGGAAACCAAGACATTGCATGAATCCCAATGTGTGAATAGATTTCTTGTCGTCGAACACAAGGGAAACCAACGAGTCAATGACCAATGGAGAGATGTCATTTGATGGGTTCAAGGTGACCCATCAATGATGAAAGTAGGCCTAGGGTGCAAGGTAGGGCAACAATTGCATGTGATTTTGAGATTCACTTATAAGGGAATGGTCAACATGCAAAGTCAAGAATTTTGAGGAATGGTTGACACAAGTTTATACTTCCTTTGAACCAGAGCATGAGACAGGTGGATAACTCATCCAACATAGACTCAAAACTGTTCATTGGAAAAAGTATGTGACGCAGGAGGGATCGACAAACTCTCCATAGGGATTGGAAGAATAACCAGTCGAAGGAATAAAACTCTAGGCAATGAGTTTATCTTCCTAAGGCCATACTAAACCCAAACCTTTGATGAATGGACTCAAGGATTTTTGCTCTGTTCAAAGGCGACATGATTGTTGTTGATAGAAGACCATACTCTTTTCCCGCCATTCTTTTTTTCATTTTTTCACATAGTAAAAGGATGTTATGATACATGAGAGGAAACGAGTGTCGCAAATAAGAAAGCCAGTTCCATGTAGTGGAACATACCTATTCTCTATGCAAGGGAACGCGTGAGGGATATGGAAACTCGGGGGGGTGTTTCCTCTAGGGGTAAGGGGCATCAAGTTGCAAAAGATATATGAAAGGCATTGCTTGGTGAATGCTGAAAATGTTGGGGAAATAGGCTTGTAATGAGAAAGCGAGAGCCGACATTAAGCTCAACAATGTGCGTAGCATAAATAAATACAATTACAACTCGACATTAGGAAGAAACTTCCAATAGTGTACTTTTTCATCGATTTAGTCCCCTAGGCCCGAAAAAGTATAAAACAATACCAAGGAGAACTCTTCTAGCCAAATATTACTAGAGTATTCATTTTTCGTAATTAGTCTATTTGGTCCAGAAAAAGGGCTAAACTTATACTGAAATAAACATCCTTTCAAAGCCATTTAACGAGTGTGAAAGCGACAATTTCACTCAACAATCTTTTCATTTTTAAGGAGTTTAAAAAGAGCTTAACTAAGACTTGAGGATGTCGTTATTAGCAACATCTAATGGCGGGAGTTCCATAGGTAGTGGTCACAATGAGATTGAGTAATAATAATGATGTTCGAACGCAAAGTCATATCAGGACTATAAGGGACTCCAGACATACGGAGTAACTTCTGCATGGGCACCAAATGACAAACGATGTTCTAACTAGGGTACCAATGTTTTCTAAGTCTATACCACTTAATAATGACACTTTTACTAACAACAAGAAGGTTATGTGTAGCTAAAAAATGGGTTTGTACCTAGGTCATATAAATTGTGGTCATAGGACGATGCAAAATTGCAAATCGGGGTGAGAACCTATCCTATATGCAAGTGATTCCATATACCTACCAGAGGCACAAACGGGTTAAAGAATATTGGAAATCCATTAAATCCTGAAAAAACCACTTCAAACCAGGACCTACACAACATCATTAGTCCATATGGTTTATGTTATCCCCATTTTTTGGATAACTAAGGAGATTATGTCTCGAGGCCCTCAGGTTGCAGATATGGAGTGTCGAGAGACTACATGACCAACAATACCCTTTTGCACAGTTGGAAACCCCTTTCACCACCACAAATGGTCACAAATTTTCAGATGGCATCCACCACATCAACTGGCTTCTGAAAGGCAGCGGGCCTTGCTCCATGAGGTACAAGTCAGTATTATGGTGAACATCATTTCAATATTTAATCCAGTTGAGTATGTTGTATCTTAGATTGCTCTAGATTTCATGATATATGCTTGGGCATTATGCCTTTTTCCCTGCTTCACCTTGGTGGTTGACATTGTGCCCTAGTAAGTGATCTTCCTTGGGGATGGGTTTGCTACTCAAAAATTCCTTAAAGAGCCATTGTACCTTTCCCGACCATATTTACCACTTTCCATCATTATTCCCCTCCATTTCCTTATCTCTTGGGATTTTAGGGTGTATTGACCCAAGAAGGGGTTGTCCCTCATTCTATGGGAAGAAGGGGTTGAAGGCCCAGAGGAATTGATGTTGGGTAAAAGACAAAAGCCTTTTATGAACCTTTAAGATGCTTCGCCCAGGGATCATCCAAGAAAGAAATTAAACGCTTACCTTTGAGTAAAGGGGACCCACAATATAATAAAGAATGTTTAAAAGGTTAGTTGAAGGATAGGAGGTCTCATCACGAGCCGACCTATCACATCCATGAATATCTAGTGGTATGACATTGCCATCATCTGGTCACCAAACCAAGGCAATGGCTCTCAGTTTCATGGTTGAGATAAAGGGGGTCTCATCACAAGACATCCATCTCATTTCCACTAGGTGTTTGTGGGTGACATTGTCATTATATGGTCACCACACTGAGGCAGTGACCTTCAACCCCTCCTTAAAATTATGAAAGAAGAAAAGAATGGAAATTAATGGGCTTGGAAAAAGTGCATTGCGGACGAAGGTACCAAACACCCTCTACAAAAGCACCCATGAATGAGACACTACAACCCCTTGTATGTCATGAGCCCTATGCCCATTGAGTCTTGACCCCAACCACCTCACCCACTTTACATGGATTGGAGAGGGATCTCTTGGAAACTCTCCTTGACCTAGGGAAAGATCTACCCAATAGGACACCTCGTCATCCCTCCCATATTCAAGCTTGACAAGTCGCATAGTGTCTTTGAGCAATTAATTCTTTGATATAGTGATATTTTATGCACATGCTTAGGTGCCTCATTTATCGATTGGATTCACTTATCATGATGTTATGACATGAGATCCTTGGAGGGCGTGCTTGTTTATCTTTGCAGGGCCTAGCTGGTGGACAGTTTTGTAAGAACAAGCCGAGCTTGGGCTTCCATGGGGCTTGGAGCCCATAGGTAGATACCAAGGGCCCACATGTCGAATGAGGAAAATCAAACTTGAAAGGCCTTGAAGATGACTTGGACGATGTATCCTAGCCCCCACATGCCAAACATTTTTCCTAGGAGAGGAAAAATGTCTCTTTTTTTAGCATGACGTCATCTAGGGGGTTAGGGCTTGGTGGTGAGGTGACATACATTGGCACTTGGACGTTTTGAAGGGGATTGAGCCTTCATCATGAAGGAACTCATTGGATGCTTGACATGTGGCTTTGGGAAGCCTCTCTACTCTTCTCCATCACCAATGACCTCCTCCAAATGCCAAAATCTCCCCTAAAGGGGTGACGTCCTACTAAAATTAGGGTTTTATTATGTGCAAAAGTGAATTTAAAATGAATTGTTAATATTACTTTGTTAAAGGGGGCAAGATTATGGTTGTTGGCCCCTAGTCTTGTGGTTTACCCCTTAATATGTGGACAAGTCACCTTGGTGACATTTTGTATAAATAAGAGATCATAAGATCTCATTTGGACATAACTCTCCCTTCATTGAGAGGTCTTGATCTATAATTTTTGCTAGACTTGGCTATATTTGTCTCTTGTGCACTTATTTATGGCTATCTCTTGTGAATGGTTGATGGAGAAGTGAGGCGCTAGCCTTGGAGGAATGCTTTCAAGCTTTTGTGGTGGATTATCTTAGCATCTTTCTTGATCTTGGTATGATATTTTACTCTTATGCTATCATTTTTTTCAAGTCAAGGATTGTTGTGCTAGGATCTAAGTGGGAAGTAAGAGTATTTACACCCCCACTCTAGTCTCCATCATTTATTGCTTAAAGCTCATTGATGTTGCAAGGGTTTGAGGAAGTAAGAGGATTTACACTCCTCATTCTCAAACCCTAACTAGAGATACTTGCCTTGGGAAGTAAGAGGATTTAAACCCCCAAGGAAGTAGCATCTATAGTTCATTTATTTGACTCCATTAACCCAATAGTGAAGGCACTAGTCATATATTTTTTGCATTGGAGATATAACATCATTGCCTTGGGAAACATGAACTTTTTGTCTTTTCAACGGTAAGCCCGGAGATGACCCCAACAACCATGTTATGACTTTCCATCTATGGTGTTCCTCCAACTCCTTAATGGGTGATTCCATCAGGTTGCAGATTTTCCAATGAACTCTTGCGAGTTCAGAAGTGAAATGGTATATTGAGTTGACACAATACTCTTTCGATGACTTCAATTCCCTTGCCATGGATTTTCTCACTCACTTCCAATTGCCAATCTGGTATGAGATCGATATCGAGCTTCTAAGGTCGTTAAAACAATCCACCTCCATCCACATCTCTGATCACATTCATGAATGGAGGAGGTAGAGACGTCTTATAAAAGCCACTATTCTAGACCAACTACTCATAGATTGGTTCACTAAGTCGCTTCTACCGCTTATTGCACAATATGTTTCCATGGTAGGCATTGTTACTAAGGAGCAGGCCATTAGCAGTTCTCAGTACATGGACTTGGTATATTCCCAATCAGGCACTCTCTATGATCTCATTCTGCACGCTCCCCGACCATCGACAGATCGACCCCACCCCAAGCACCCCTGCCGATGGAAATCCCAAATCCATTGTCCTTCCTGCAAAATCCTCCAAGGTGAATTCAGTCCAATCCATTTCATCCCAACAGCCTGGAGGAAGGAAGAAAAATAATAATAAATCTAAATACAATTCAAACCAACAGGAGAGCACTTAAAATCCTGATCCAACTACCGAGAACAATCCTAAACGGAAATCTAAGTATCCCTGCCTCATTTGTGCAGAGGATCATTATACACGGGATTGTCCCCGTCGAGATGAAGTCAATCAATTTCTGAAAGGGGGACCTCAACCCGTTGTCTTGAATAATCCATTTCCCCCTAAGCAACAACAAATGGTTGCCCAAAATCTTGCCCCTTTGCATGAGGGTAATGCAATTCGTCCTCCTCAAGGGGATGCTTCTTCTAATACCCATTGACCTGAACAATTTTTTATGTTTAAGATTGTTGACCTCACTACTAGGCCAAAGAATTATGTCATTGTTCCAAACAACACTACTCCTGGGGGTGATAAGGATAAAGCCTCCACCTCATATGTTTCTCCTCCACCTTTCGACTCTCTCCAAATAGAGATGCCCACCTTTGACTTAGTATTGCGACCACCGAAAGGGTACAATTCGAAAGTCGGTTTTTAATCCCAGTGCTTGTGCCGCTCATAATTATAACATTGTTGAGGATTTGGTACAAGCACCTTGCTCCATGTTGACTCTCAAAATTCTGTAGAACTGTCCCAATCAGCGCAACACACTGTTGTCTGCTATAGTAGCCATAGATGTCGAGACTTCAAATGTCATCATGTTTAGTCTGGACCACTTTAAACTGAGGTTGTCCCACCAACTCACTTTTCAGATTCAATCTATTGTTCATGGGAAAGTCATCCATCATACCATCTTGGATGAAGGAGCCTCCACCTGCATCATGTCATTATCCTGTTGGAAATCCATTGTCTCTCCTAGTATCAACCAATCACCCACCAACATGAAAGCTTTTGATGGTCATGATTTTAAACCGTATGGGCTCTTGAATTCGTTACTTGTGGAGAAAGGGGGAAAAACCGTTTTAGTAGAGGTGGAAGTGGTTGACGCGCCCCTTGATTACAATTTATTGCTCAGTTGTAGTTGGTTTTACGCCATGTATGTTGTTTCTTCCTTGGTCTTACGTACGTTGCAATTCCCTCATCAAGGGAAAATTGTAACAAATTACCAACTTGACTACTGCATACCCCATACTACTCCCAGTAGCACAAATAATGTCCCGTTAGTCGGAGATTCGCAAGCGACGTACGATAGTGTAGGGTTTGGTCTTCTTAAAGACTCTACCCTTATGGGAAATTTCCCCTTACATGCCCCTAACCTTCCCAATGCGGCCTCTCTGATTAACATGATTTCATCCATGGTACCCCAATCCCTCAGATCTTTAAAACCTTGGGTGGTGCCTAATCTGTCTGAGCTTGAATTATTTAGTGACCCCATGCCACTATGTTCTGTTGAGGCCGCTTATCATGCCATTCAGACCACCTCTCCCATTTTGGATCCTCTTGATCCCTCTTTGATGGTGTCGGATCCTCGCTATTTTCCATCCATGTCGAGTCTTCCTTTTGATCGCATACTTGACCCTTCTTTTCCTCCACCCATTAGTTCTCTTTCTTCTTCCCCATCCAATGAACATACTCCTATTAGTACTCGAATGTCTAAATGAGGAAAGAAGAAGAGTCAACGGAGGAAACAATGCTTGGGGGGCAAGTCTCCCGCCGCTGGACATCATGCTGGAATCAAGCCACTAGCTTCCATCCATTTGGCTGGGGGGAAAATACCTCTAGAGACACCTGTTGTTAAGAGTGACCCTCACTTGGGGGTCATTCCCATCATCACATAGTAGTCTTATCTAGATTGAGCCCAATATTTGTTATTTCTCATGCTCATTAATACATGAGAGTAGGTCATCGAGTATACTATTATCATTTTTCAGACTCGTAAAAGCTATATGAAAAAAGGAACTCTTTGGAGTCTACTTTAAGCTCTTTTCGGACTCCCTAAACATGAAAAGCTTGTCGAGTGAACTCGTCCCCTTTCACACTCGTTAAAAGGATTACAAAGGGCATCTTTCGATGTTTGGTTTATCTCTTTTTCGGCTTCGAAAACACTACTTTATGAAAAAGGACCTCATTACGAAGAACTCTTTAAGCTCTTTTCGAACTCCTTTAAAAATGAAAAGATTGTTGAGTGATCTTGTTTTCTTTCACGCTCGTTAAACTGAATTAGAAAGCACATCTATTGAGCGATCGTTTATCTGGTTTTCAATCTCATCAGACTATTTATGAAAAAGGAACACCCTAGCCATCTTGGTTAGGAGAGCTCTCCCAGGTATCGTTTTATACTTTTTCCGGCCTTGGAGACTAACTTTACGAAAAATTTCATTGTGGAGCCTTCTTTATCTAATCTTTTCAGACTCTCAAAATATGAAAATACCATCGAGTTTCCCTTCTTTGGACTCGTAAAACTAAACAATGAAGGACCCTTTTTTGGGAACGATAACTTGTTATCCTCCTCAAGCTCACTAAAAAACAAAGAGGTACTCCCCTATCTGGGTGGGGGGGAATTTGAGAAGCGGGCCTGTTTTTTTCTCATTTTGGCAGTTATTTTATTGCCCTTGAACATGGCACTTACCTCCATTTTGGGTTGTTTGCTTGTCTCCTTCCAGTTGCCATCCCATGTGTTGTCATACTCTTTTAAGGAGAACCTTTGGTTGTCACCACATCCAATATTTGGTCCATACACCAATGAATCAATGTTGCCAAGTCATCTATCGTGTCATTACATGTTCAAGGGAAGTCAACCTCTTCAGTGTCATACATTACCATCTTGTGTCAGTTCCTCGTGTCAGTTCACATTCTTTTGATCCATCATTATTCCTCAGTATCCTACATTTATTTCATGTCGTTGACGAGGGATACATCAAGGTCCTCCTTCGACGAGTCTATTCTTGTCAACTTCATCACATCATCTGGGAACTAGATTTAGAAACCGATTAGTACCTTGGAACGTGCATGCCTTAATGGTAGGTTTCCTCGCATTCGACAGTGGGTTTACATCATCGACCTCTAATCAGATGATTCCTCAAGTGTTCGAATTCAACTCCTTCATTCACACTTGTTGGAATATACTAAGAGTACCTTGGGAATCATTGTCATCATTGGTGATCTCCATCTCACTTGTTAACAATTTTCCTCATTGACCAGTAATCAAGTGGTTTCTACCTTGTTCGACGCCAACACATTTATTCACATGGTTAGAATTGTACCAAGTTTAGGATGGAGACAAAGACCCTGGGACCCTTTTGTGGCACTCCTTTCACATCTGTGCTTATCCTACGCTGCGATGGAGATTGTAAATTTCGATGTGATAATCATACTATCATGATGTACATTGTTACATAGATCCACGTTGTATTGGTCTATGACTATGTTTTGTCATGTTGTAACTCCATTGTGTACAATCTCGTGGCTACATTATGGTTGGGTCATAGAGATATGGATCCACATTGTATGTTCAGTGGCCATATCATTTGTCAGTAATCTCATGGATCCATAGTGTATTGGTCGGTGACCATGTTTCGAGTCCATTTTGTCTGAGCATGGGTATGCCTACTTCGGGATGATGGTTGTATGTAGCTTCCCATAGGTTTCCTACTTCAGTTCCTCGACATACACAATTTTGCAAAGTGTTTCAACCATCATTTTCACTTTTGAATTCACATTTTGGGGGGCATATGCTATACATCATTTTGTCACACCTAGCCAAGTGTCACAAGTGTCGCATTTCACTTTGCTAAGTGTTGCAATTGTGACATCTCACCCTGTAAGTGTCACAGCTGCATTGGAGTATACCCATTGAGTGTTATGGTCTAAATGTCATGCTTTTCTAATTATTGCAACCTTGGCACCATTTAAAAATCACATGTCATGATCCCTTGTGAAGTTATAGGAGCGAAACCATCATTTGGAGGTCGAAAACCCACTTTTCCCTTTGTCTTTCTAGCATTGTTTGACCAAGGACGCCCCCCTCCCCGTTTTGGGGGAGCCTCCCTCTTCGTTTTTCAGTTCAAAGGGGGCATCCAGGATGCCCTATCTGCCTCTTGGGTGGAGCGTCCCTGCAGATAAGTCAAAATCCCATGGATCTAGGGATAGTTTCGGGAAGGATCTGGGTGATTCTTGGGTTGTTCTTCTTCTTTCCACTCATATTTGGTTTGACCATCTTGAGAGAGGTTATAACCATAAGGATAACATGAAGATTAAGCAAATATTACCCTATCCCCCTTATCCTCAACTACATTCCCTAATTACTCTAAGTGGTTAGACCTTCTTGATCATATATAAATAGGGCTATTCAAAGTGAGAAAAGGGGGGGATGATAATATTTTAACAAAGTTTTGATCTTGAGAGTAAGGATGTTGAAGTGAGGCTCTTTTTTATAAGATGTGTATTTGAGGACTGAAGTTTTGGAGACTTGGAGGGACTGCAACACAGATCAGGTTGTAAGTTTCATGTTTCCAATTTAATGATAACTTGACCTATTTCTCATATTTGTTTTGTTCAGTTCTTGGTTGGTGTCTCTATCCCTGTTTGTTATATAGGACTGTTGTTATGTAACATTGGATAGCAGTAGGAAGGGGAATTGATTGTTTTTGCAGGTTAAGCTTGCGGGAAAGCACTCAGATTTGGAGCTCAATCGCTAAATGATGCAAGGACAACCTACAGAGATAGGTTCATAAATGCTTTATCTCTCTCCTTTTAACCTATAAAACAAGAACATAGGACATGTAGATTAGAATATAGGGAACCATTTGTTTCAATTGTCTCTACTTAAGGAAACCCAGTTGAGGGGGTGCAAATCTAAGGTACTAGTACGCAAATCTAGCAGATTCGAGGTACTGATAGGTAGATCTAGCATATATGAGGTCCAACAGGCAAAACTAGTACATATTTGAGTGACCAGTAGACAGATCTAGTAGATTTGTGGACCAACATGCAGATCTAGTACAGAACAGAGTGACTCACAGTGTGTTGAGGCACAATCAGAGCAAAGAAGGAATTTCGCTCGGTCCGAAGGAGGAGCGAACAAGCAGTAGCAACAAGTGGAAGAACAACCTAACAACTAGAAATTTGTGGAGGTCATACTATCCAACAGGGAGACAAAGGCTATACAATTTCTTAGGCCATACAACAACAGACCTTAGTTCAAGAAGCCATACAGAGGGTTTCTCCAACTGAGTTTCTGGAAGGGCCATCACAACCAGGTTTTGTTGTAATTTGATTCTTTTCTCAGTGGGTTATTATCCTAGTATGGAAGCCCTTGTAAGCCTGGAGTAATTTAATGAAAAGTCGATCTTTGAAGGGAAAAAATTTCCATGTGCTTGGGGATTTATTTTGATTTCGTTGTTTAATTTCCAATTAATTTCCACCTAGTGTGTAATTATTCCATGGTTTGAATTTTTTGTTTAAAATTCAATAAGTAATTTTTTTGCTTGAGATCATAAGGAAGTAATTTATCTAGGGTTGAAATTTTGACATGGGATGGACTACTGGGATAAATTTTTCAAATTGGATAGTGTTCAAAATGGACTTGTCATGATCGGGGGGGGGGACTTGAATTTCACCTTAGGAGTGTCAGAGGTTTGGGGTCCAGCTAGTCAACTTGACCTCTGTCTATATATTTTATTAGAAATTTGGAAGAAACTGATCTCTTGGATATTGAACCTTGCAATTTGTTTCCCACTTGGACTGACAAGAGAGCGGGGGAGCTAGAATTGCTAAGAGACTCAATGGATTTTTTATTTCCGAAGCCTTCTTAGATGAAGCCATTAGGACCAAACAATGGGTCACCACTGGAGGGGACTCTAACCATAATCCTGTGGTATTATAAGTGGTTCCTACAATAAATAAACCTATAAATTCCTTTAAATTAAATCTAGAGTGGATGAAGATGGAGGATTTTGAGAGGAAAATCAAAGCAATTTGGAAACCTTTAAATGGTTATTTGAGAGAATATGCTCCATGTCAATTCCAACAAAATTTAAAAGAGGCAAAAAAGGTAGTTGCTGACTCAACAACGACAAACAATTGAAAGACGATAGGGTTCTTAGACAAGTAGAGGAAGTCTTGGAGGTGCTCTACAATAGGGAAGGTTTTGGATTTATGAATGAGGAACATAAAATGGAAGTAAATGCATTAGAAGATAAAAGGAGGCACATTCTTTTGGAAAAAGAAAAAGAGTGGAGACTTAAGAGCAGTGCATTAAGGTTGTAGGGTAGGGATGAGAATACAAAATTCTTTTATAGGTATTCCAACTGTAGAAAGAACATAAACTCTATTTGAAACATTGATAAGGGAAATGGTACTTCGGCTACAACTTTCAAGGACATGGATTTTGAAGGGGTAGAGCATTTGCCCCCCTTTTCAAGGAAGACACACATGCTACAATAGCATAAGTGATTAGGTTGTCAAACTCCTTCCCTGACTTTGTCAATGAGGACGACAATTGGGCCTTGACAAAGGAGGTTGGGAAAGGAGAATTGTATCAAACTCGGTAAAGCTTTCAAAAGGACAAAAATCTTGGGCCTAATGGACTACCTATGTAATTCTTCTTGGGCTGCTATGATTTTATAGAGGAATATTCCCAAAGCATGGTGGAGACAACAATAACTCAAGGAAAAATATTGGGAGCCTTCAATACAACTTTCCTATTATTGATTCCAAAAGAAGATAACCCTACAACCTTCGAAAAGTTTAGACCCATCTCATTATGCAATTGCACATACAAAATTATCTCAAAGGCAATTGCTAGGAGATTGAAAAGTGTTCTCTCAAATCAAATCTCTATAGAACAATTGGGGTTCCTATAGGGAAGGTAAATTCATGAGGAACTTGGGGTTGCACAAGATGCTTATATTCAATCAAATTCATAAATCAAAGATCGATGGTGATGAAAATGGATTCGTTCAAAACTTATGATGGGGTAAGTTAGCTTACATTAGATAGCCCTTAATTTAGTGGAGGATTGGATAAAAAATCCCTAAAACAACAAAATAATACCTTGATAATTTGGAAAGTTGTTATCTACTATTTCCATTTAGTTTATTTGGCAGACTGCAAAAGGGAATAAAGTACATATTGGCCTCGACCCTTGGGTATGGAGCAAAGGTATGCATAGATTTCCCTTTTATATGATTTAGGAGTTAAGGAATAAATGTTATTTTAATCTTGGATGGGTTGCAAATTGTACAAGGTCCATTACTTGGCATCATTAGTGGTTATTATGGGAAGAAATTGGTTTGGAGGTTGAGTATGCATGACAATGGAAAATATATACATGTCTCCTAATAGGAAACGATGCTAAGCTCAAGGAAGAAGAGGATTAGTTGATCTGGTCATTGAAACTAGATGGAGCTTATGTTCCCAAAATAGGCTACAAAGCACCAACAAAAGAAGGAGGAGGAGACCAATAGATTTGGTGGTGGAAAATCATTTGAAAAATCAAATCTGTTACAAAAAACAAAATATTTATGTGTTTGAGTTTACACAACAAGGCTCCCGCATGGGATGTTCTTCAGAAGAGGAGTTTTATAGGGCCAAGATGACACTGTTAATGTCACTAAGCAGAGAAAATTGTAGTTCATCTCATGTTAGAATGTCCATACTCCAAGAAAGTATTGAAAGATTAATATGGATTGGGAATATTTTAGAAGGAAGAAGTCTCAAAGAGGCCTTCAAAACCTAGTGTAACAAAAAGGAGACTTCCAAGATTAGAGCACTTCCACTTAACATAGTCTGAGGAGTAGGGTTTGCTAGAATTCTAAAGTTGTTTGAAGACATAGAGACACTTCCTCTCAAATGCATTGTCCAACCCTTAAATATTTTAAATGCCCACCCACAAGTGCAAGGAAAATATATCACTCATTTGCAAGGGGATATGGTTATAAATAAAAATATTACATGTGCTTTTTTTGATGGTTCCTCACAGGGTAACCCCTCTAAGGGAGGCTTATGAGGCATACTATACTTATCTTTAGATCACAATATTTCTTTTAAAGCTGGAATTGGTCAATAAACTAACAACTTTTGTGAATCGATGGCTTTAAAGCTGGTCTTGAAACTTGTAGAAGAATATTGTGTAACCTAATTACAATTCTTTGGAGACTCAAAGTTGGTTATCCAATGGATGTGCAAGGAAATTGCTCTAAATAATTTTACATTATGACCCTTGTATGATGAAGTTCTCGATCAATTGACATTTTTCTCACATACATCTTAGTCTCATATTTACAAGGACAAGAACAAGAACAAGCTTGCAAATGGGTTGTCAAAAGTTGGAGTTGGGTTGGAGCAAACTTGAATTGTTTCAGTGATCCAAAGTGGACATACTACGGAATATAATCATGAACCATGGACCTAACTATAGCTATTGCAGTTTCTATTTCAGTTTTTGTATCATAAAAAACTTGTATTATTCTCTAAGTGAAAGATAAATGCAATTTTTTAAATGTCATTTTGTTTATTTTTGAAGAGGCTACTTATGTAACTAAACAAGATCAACTTATAATGTTTTGGTGATGATGGATCAGACATATGAATGCCATGCAAAGTCCTTAAAATCACTTATGAATTCCATGGGCATCTGAAAATGTATTTTTGTTACACTAATAAAAAATGTTAATTTTTTCCTTGGAAAAAAGGTTATCCCTCATTACTGTGAGCATGGTCTTGGTTGTGCACATGATTTTGCTACACAAAGAGTTCTTGAATGTACATCGAGAAGGAAGGATGAAGCAAGAAGATATAGAAGGCAACACA
>JASDQU010014994.1:148852-171219 GCA_032191745.1 Picea mariana
GCATGTTTTTCAAGCTAAAATCATCTCTCTTTGAAAATCTTCATAGCTGGTTTGTATAAAAACAATCTTAGGGCTAGACATCTTGGTTTTATTGGCTTTTATATGCTCTTAAATTTTAAAAATTAATAAGTTACTTAAACCCTAGTTTTATCCATTGTTTTAACCCTAACTTTTACTTGTTTATAATCTATTAAAGGGGTTGAATTATATAGTTGTTATAAATTGTTTTATGATGCAATTTACTTATCTTTTATACAAGTTTTATAACATCCGTAAGTAATTTTCAGATTTTTAGTGGCGATCATTTTGCATTGGATAATAACTTGACAAATCCCCTTAAATTGGCCTTAAATCACATCAAACCCAAATCTAGAATTTATCTTGAACAACCACCTAATATGTAACTTGCTAAGTATACCTAGTCGGTGGTAAATTGGGTAGCTACACAAGAGACATTAGTCTTGATTGTGTCTTTCCTTAGGAGTCTTTGAAGCTACTAGGGAAGCCTCCCTTGTGTTGGATTTATCCTTCACTTAAATGAAGGAAATTGTTGCCTAAGTGACAGTGGTAACACTTTCAATGTTTCACTCATTTGGTACCTTGTGAAGGCTTTGCACTAGGGTGCAAGATTGTGTGATATTAACTCCCAAATATATTCAAGTAAAGTTGGAGTGGAACTCAAAATTTTCCAACCATGCCTCAAGCAAATGAAGTTTTCCTCTATTTATAAGCTTCCACCCTTTGTACATTGCAAACAAGAGTTTAGTATATTCAAGGTGAGAAATAATAATTTAATGCATTGTACATTGTTTCATTTGGTCGTAAGGTTTTATGATTGATTCTATTGATAGAAAAGTTTTTCTAAATGATCTTGATAGAAAAAGTTTTTCATTTGGTCGTAAGGTTTTCTGATTAATTCTATTGATAGAAAAGTTTTTCTAAAGTTTTTCTAATACATTTTATACATTTAAGGATGATTGATCTCTATCAGAAAAGTGGAATTAAAGTGGTTTTAGACAAATCCTTTGCTTAAAAAAAATCGTAGTCAAAAGTAGCATCGTTAAAAATAAGACTTTAACATTGATGTAAGAACCATTGCTAAAAAGGGGTTTTAACAATGGTTCAAAACTAGCATCATTAAAAATAAGACTTTAACATTGATGTAAGAACCATTGCTAAAAAGGGGTTTTAACAACGGTTCAAAACCAATTCTAAAGATACATTTAAGGGCAATACAAAAGCACCATTAAAAATATCATCGTTAAAAAGAAGACTTAAACATTGATGTAAGAACCATTGCTTTAAAAAGGTTTTAACAACGGTTCAAAAGCTATTTTAAAGATACATTTAAGGGAAATACAAAAGCACCATTAAAAATATCATTGGGGGCAATTTTGCACAAATGTTTTTCAAGGTGATTTTGAACCTTTTGAAAAAAAAACTATTAACAACCACAAAATGCTCCTAATTTTGCACAAATGTTTTTAATGTTTTAAAGGTGATTTTTAACCTTTTGAAAAAAAAACTAATAACAACCATAAAATGATTGTCACTAAAATTACTTTCAAAATTAAAAATTTTGAAACAAAACAATTTACATTATTTGGTTGCAATGAAAAATGGGTAAGAGAACGCTTGGACATCAAAAAAGACAAAAAAACGTGTTTTATCTGGTGGTAGGTTTAGTATTTGGATCCTTGTGCCAATGATTCCATCTCAATGATTGTTGTGAGCCACTGAATTTTGTAGACCCATGTGATCATTAAGGTCTTTAAGGTCTTTTGAGTTGAAAGCTTTTTCTAGGGGTGGTTGTGAGAATAAAGAGAAAGTGCACTATATATTTTAGTGGATGGTAGATGAAAAATGGGTAAGAGAACGCTTGGACATCAAAAAAGACAAAAATGTGTTTCATCTGGTGGTAGGTTTAGTATTTGGATCTTTGGGCCAATGATTACAACTCAATGATTGTTGTGAGCAATTGAATTTTGTAGACCCATGTGATCATTAAGGTCTTTTGAGTTGAAAGCTTTTTCTACGGGTGGTTGTGAGAATAAAGAGAAAGGGCACTATATATTTTAGTGGTAGATGTATAGGAGTGGTCTCCTATGTGGTGTATACTTTGACATTTAATAAATACCATACTCATAATGTCGAAATGTCGAATATTTATGCACTAAATATCATACATAATGCATATGCAATAAATATCATACATGTAAAGATATCCATATCAAGATAGGATGCAAAGATTTTGTTTCGAATTTTCATGTAATAGGTTGGGTGGTTAAGTAAGGATCATGACATTTTCAAGGGTATGAGCATTTGGGTAGATGATTCCAAATGGAAAATATGTCGAATAGTTATCCACTAAATATCATACATAATGCATATGCACTAAATATCATACATGCAAAGATATACATATCGAGATAGGATGCAAAGATTTTGTTTCGAATTTTCATGTGATAGATTGGGCGGGTAAGTAAGGATCATGACATTTTCAAGGGTATGAGCATTTGGGTAGATGATTCCAAATGGAAAATCTGTAAAATCGTTAAAAATGTTAAGGTCAAGGTTGAAGTTACAAGGATTTTATATCAAAGGCTTCATGGCTAAGTATTGGAACCAAGAATATGTGTGCTTGGTGGGACGGGTGTGTTGTAAGTGTTCTTCAAATGCATAAATACATATGAAATGCCATTTTTAGATATGAAAATGATTATAAGAAATGAAATCATATAAATTTATGTGAAATTTCATTTTCATATGTGTGTGTGAGAGATTTGGATTGATTCTTGAGTACATATTTTAGAAAACTTTGAGATGATTGGCGTAGTACATACTTTCACAATATGGAAATACCATAAATTTGAAAAACAAGCGGTCAAATTAGGTTTTCTCTCATGTACCAATAAAGAGATGTGGTTAGGTTATCATGATAATTGGGTTTGATTTAGTAAGGAAATGAACAGATGTGGTTATAAGTATGGTAAAGTGTCTTTTTATAAGTGTACTTTTGATGATTCTTGGAAAATCACATCACCTAAAACAATTACACTCTCTGAAATGACTCACTAGTGGTTCCTAATTTTGTAGATTTCCACTCTTTCCAACTGATTTTGGGTCTTGGTTCGTTTACATGTTTTCTTACGCTTGAGGAAGACAAGCTCTTAGACAATCAAAAGTAGTTTTAGGTCTTATACCAAGACCAAAATGTAGTTTTGACCTATATAATATTTCCATGAAAGCCAATATCTCACATATCATAGTGTGGTTACAACAATGAGGTCGTGTGCTTTCAAGTAACATCTATCATTAATTCCATACATGAAACTTAATACTACTCTCAATTTTAATTTAACTTCTTGTCGAGGAAATTGTCGATAGTTTTCTTCTTAACTCAATATAAACACGATTATGATATTTTTAAATAACTTTTGCTCATTGTAATGTTATTTTTATCAAAGCATAAGACTAGAAGGCCCTGGGCTCATTTTTGTAATTTCCTGTAAAATTATATGAAAGTTAGATTTACATTTCTCCTTTTTTTTGTAAGCTAGCCATTGTTTGTATTTTTTTCAAGGATACAACGCCCACGAAAAACCTCGAGGTACTTCCCCTCATTTCAAGGATGGTACCCAGGGTAAACCTATATTCTTTAGGGCACAAAGCCATAAAAAATGGGGACTCAAAGTCATTAAAACAATATGCTCATAATGATTTCAACATGTCAATTATGGGAATAGAACTTGGGCATGAAGGATAACACTCCAACCCACAACCACTTGGGATAGAGCCAGTTGACTAGCCATTGTTTGTATTAATATGTCACAAAAAAAATTACAATCAACCTTGCTAGTGGATTGCTACCTTAGAAACTAGGTCCACTACATGTCAAAAAAATTGATGGTTTTGCTTCAATATATGCCCGATGATAAAACATAATAACTGAGAGTATATGTCTATGCCTTCCTATGGTACTAAAGAAAAAAGAGAGAATTGCATAATGCAGTATTGAAGGGACTCTTGCACCCTCTTTTCCTTTATGCCTATAGAAACATTAAGAGTTAATCCAGTAATCCATGTCCTTGAGCTTGCCCTGATTGTTGGTCCATTTGGATGTCATTGTATTCATTCAAAAATATGTGGTTTGATGGTATCTGTTCACAATTTAGAGCCTATCCATTCTCTTCCTCATTGCTATTATGATTCTCTGCATAGCTATGCATAGTAATCTCAATATTGAAAATTTTTCTACAGAGGGTGTCAAATTTTCTTTCCATTACATGTAAGTTGTGCATGATGTCGTAGTATTGGATTCCTCTCTCCTCTAATACCTAATAAATAAAGGTTTTATTGAGCCAATACAACTCTATCAACTTGAAAATTTTAGTATCATGTGTTCTAGTCTAGGATCAGGAATGCAACCATCAAAATCTGCTTCTACATGTTCTTTAGATCATTTTTGGCATTTGTTGTAGATGGTTGTTTCTATTTTTTCCATCTTCTCTTGTTTGATAGTTGAGAATCGATTGTAGAAATCCTCCACTACCCTCATAACGTATGTGTTAGTCTAATTCATTCCTAGGTGGGTTTGGGTGTGTTGAAGGTGCTTTCCAGATGTTGTGTTTCTGTTTACAAACTATCCCTTATTTCTTTAAGGGACAATAACTTTATTTCCATACTACATGGTTGAAGGCTTGGCCCTATTAGGGGAATTAGGTGGCCACCCAACATGGAGAGGAATTTTCAACCAAGTCTAGGGTATTCCAAATCAACCCCCCATTATATCTTCAAGCTCAATAAAATGCTTTTCATTAAGATAGAGATGAATTGCAGAGATTGAAAACCAATTTTAAAGACTGATGTAGGTTAGGGATAAAGCATCAAGGTACTCTCAGAGACTAAATAAATGGGGTTGAGAAAACCAAAAGTAGAATTTAGCATAGACCCAAGTAGGAACAAACCAGAAGAACTAGGCTCTGGAAGAAACATAGTTGAAATTTGGACAATTGAGGTAGGGAGGATGTGCAGCGCTAAAGATAGCAAATATAACAAAGTAATTGGATGCCTCCACCATTCAAACTTGTTGTTTTCCAATTCATAATCAAATTTCCCTTAATCTAATGACAATAAACAATGCCAATCCGATAAAGAAAAGACAACTAGAGACATAGTTCCAGGGGAAAGCTTGAGATACTTATCGACCAAATCCATATGCCAGTTGAGTGTGTTATGCCTTGAACCAAAGACATTGCCTTCGTTTTGTTCTCAATGTCTCTCGCCAACCAAAACACTATGAATCCTATAATTGGGCTTGGGTTTAAACTTTTGCATTCCCATATTATCCATGATTATAGGGGGTCTCATCGACCTAAGCCCATAATGGAGAAAACTATTATTCATATGGAATCTATTGGAATGAGGACTTCCCATTCATCCGCCGCCATGAGGGATCATTACCTACCTTGTCCATTGCCATGAGGGATCACTACCCACCTTGTCCACCATCACTTAGGGAGATTCCAGGAATGTGGGAAATGTTCAAGAGGCACCCCTCACCTTGACACTTGGGAAGCATGCACAAACACACCATCTAGGTGGGATATACATTTCTCTTTATTTGTGAAAAGAAATATCAGTTTTTATTTTGTTAAATTAAATTTAAAATAAATATTAATATAGATTCATTATAATGGAAGATTTACTAAGTATTGAGAAGGATTGAAAATGATTCATATATAAACGTTTTAATATTAAATAAATGAGATTAAAATAAATTTATGTAGAAACTTTTTGATGTTAAAAAAAATTATTTAAAATCTATTTATGTTAAATATATTTATGTCAATTGTGTTTTCAATTAAATATTTAATAATACTTTTCTTAAAATTCGATAAAGGTAACGCTACCGTCATTTTGAATACCTCTGACTATGGATCCAAACTTTATGACCTTATATATTCTTCCTCCTACAAACCTCTTGCTAAAGCCTCTTTGAATACCATAACTAGCCTCATCACTAAAGCCATTCAAGCTTCCTCCTTGGACTTGAACATTCAAAACATCTTATTCCTCATAACCCTAAAACCCTGAGATCTATGGCCAACCTAAAATTCATCAAAAATACATCCCCCTTAGACCTATAGTAAGTGCTATAGGTGCTTCTTCTCATGCCCTTGCCCGCTTTCTTGATGACAAACTTAAGTCCTTCATTGGAAAAAACTTCCTTCTCCATTAAAGATTCATCTTGCTTTCTTTACTTTGATGGTTACAATACTATCGATCGAAGCATATGTGCAATGAATAAACTCCTATAGCCATATCTTCAATCTAGAAGACCTCTATTCAGGGATAACCCAAATGAAGGAAAATGAATTTCTAATTCTGTTATATGAAATAAGTGTTTTCACGAAGTTCAATTAGCAATTTGATACATAATATCTAAATCCTGGACTAATTCCTCTTTCTCAACATCTTTTCAAGATGCTTGTAATTTTGAGCTTCATGTTACTGCTCTGGAGATACATGTTAGAGATAAAGGCATTCCCATGATATTGAATAGGATGATAGCTCCTTATTATGGATATGTATGATTGGAACTTGTGATCATGTCACACATCACAATATACTGGGCCAATCGCTAGGGTTTTTCTTGGCATAATGACTTCGATACGTAAGTAATTTGGTTTAATTTGATATGTTTTCTCATGATATAATGTGATAATTTATATCTCGTTGCATGTTACTTTTTTCTAGTGAAACCCTAGGAAGAATACATAAGGGTTTCTTTCCTTCTACACCCTTTTTTTCCCAAGTATTGGTTAAAGCATTAAGAAACCTAGTCTCTTGCTCGATGATCCAGGAGGATCTAGAACGCTAAAAAACTAATAGTCTCAAATGCTAATGAAAATGACTCCAGAGTTGGATGAGATATTTTCAATGCAATTTGCACAGGATCAAATGAACTTCGTATGAGAAAGATACAACCTTCTGAATTTTTGGTCAAACAAGGAAAACGGGGGTGACACATGGCATCGCTAGAAGGATGACACGTGGTAATACGAAAGGATGACACATGGCAGTATGAAAGGTTGATAGGTGACAATACGGATGACATGTGGCATGTACAGTGGTGACATGGAATGTTGATAGGGAAGGTGACTATGCAAGCTACATGGTGGTGATGTGGACCAATCAGATGTTGCCACATGGCATCCTCCGATTAGCCAATGTTGGCTTAAAGGAATCCAAAATTTTGTTAGGTCGACAAGAATGGAATCTGCGACCTCGACAGAAATGTTCCAATGGACTAATCATTGGAACAACGATTGTAATTGAAATGCCAAGGATAATTATTCTATTTAAAGTTTATGTTGTAACAAATTCCAAAGGGGGGTGAGATCTGAGGGTTCGAACCTACAACCTCTGCCCATATATGTGCCAACAACCAACCATCCCAACCATTATGCCATACGATCCATCGGTGAGTTCAAATTATGAAATCTTATTAAATCACTTTTTAAATGCCAAACCAAATATTAAATGGGGTCGGGTGGGTTTGAGCTACCGACCCCCACTATATAAATGCCAATACTTCACCAATGTGCAAAGCAGAGTTCAAATGACAAAGTCTTGGGCCACATTTATTTTATAAGGATTTTTTTGTTATGTAAAATCTCCTATGTATTAAATTTTTCAAGGTGTGATTTAGTGCATAGAAAACCCATGAATGTTTTTATGAAAGGGGTTTTCATTTATGTACTTTTGGCAAAGGAAATTTTTATGTGGTGAGGTTTTGTGGTGAGAGCTTCATGAGAGAATTTTTGTAAAGGATTTTGGAGAAGTGTGTCGAGTCACCATTAACTCGGAGAAAGTTAATTTGATGATGTTGTATATTGTGTTATTGGGCAATTTTGAGAAACATATAGAGTGTTAATAGTCAAAAGAATCATTTTTTCGAGGCAGTGCCGATTTTGACAGTTACACTCGTGTTTTAGCAGAAGATCAGAATTTCATAAGTGGGACTTGCATTTAATCATTTTTTAGCATCAATAAATTGGAATCTCATTAGAAGAGGACCTGTAGACGTAGCCCAATATGGGTGAACTATGTTATCAACTTGTGTAAAGTGCCTTGATTTTTTCTATTAATATTTCTCTCAAGTTCAACATTGTTTTTTTCCACAAGTTATTTAACAGTTAATGAGTTTTGGATAAGTAAGTGTATTCACATGATATTTTCAAATATTCAAAGATGGTCAAAATTCCCAAATCTGGTTGGATTTTAATGTATTCTTAAGAATAATTTGACATCTAAGAATTTTTGGATCAAGTGGTATCAGAGTTGGTTTTATAGGTATTTTCAAGTGAATTCTTTTGAGGTCCAAAATCAAGCTTGGTGAAGGATCATTTGAAGAGTACAATCCTGAGATTGGTTCGAGGCATGCATTTCGAAATAAAGAAATGGATTCAACAAAAGATGAGGATTCTTCTAATCCAAATCATTTTGGTACTGAAGAGGCAGTTTATACCGCGTTCATCGCAATGAAGGTCATGGTGGAAGAAATGTATAAGGATCGAAAGAAGGCCAAGGGAGAAAGTACATCAGTAAAAACTGAAGAATTCAAATAAGAAGGAGAAGGTGAAGAACCTCTAGAGCCTCCTTCACCCTCACCATCATCACCATCTTGTTCCAATGAAAGTGAACATTCTTCTCATAAGAGGAAAAAGCGTTCTAAGAAGTCTTCTCATTCTCATGATTTTCCTTTGTTAAAGATAGATGTAAAGTTTGATTTGGCTATTTATGATGGAGAGTTGAATGCAAAGAAGTTGGATATTGAAGTATATGGTAGGGTACAAAAAATCATAAAGGACACTGTAAGAATGCAAATGGTTACTCTTCTCCTGAGAGACACAACTTTGACATGGTGGGAGAGTCGGACACAAATTGATCTTATTCAACATGGTAAAATAATTTCTTCATGAATTGAATTTACTGTTACATTAAGAAAAAAATTTAATCCATTATCTTATATGCAAACATCAATGGTTGCATGGAAACAATTAAGACAAGAAAAAGGGAAAAAAATTCAAGTTTATACACAGGAATTTAAGAGGAAGGCATTGTCTTTGGGAATTCCATTACACACTCCTGAAACTTTTCTAAAGTATATTGGTGGTTTGTATTCCTATCTTAGACATACTATATCAATGTTTAATCCTACTAATATTGACGAAGTGTCAATACAAGATAATTATCTTAAAGCTAGCAAAGGAAAACATGTTGAGGATGTGTCAGGGGAGCCACATGAATTCGAGGAGTAGTTGAAGGAAAAAGGGAAGAGTAAGAAGACAACTACAGTGAAGAAGGATGAAGAGAATAAGCCCAAATGTTCTCATTCTGAGAAGAAATGACATGATGAGAAGCATTATTGGAAGTTGCATCCATAATTGAAGCCAAAGTGGGTTCACCTTAGGAAGGGTAAAAACAAGACCACGACCATAGTTCAGGATCTTGAATCTGAGTCTGGGGATGAAACTAAGGTTAAAACTATGGGCATCAAAGGTAAAGTAATCCTTGATGGAGGAAAATAAATGAATTGTTTCATTTACGAGTTATCTCAAAGCACACTAAGATTGATACACTTGTTGATAGAGGATCAGAAGTAAATCTTATTTTAGAGCAAGTTGTTAAGAATTTGGGATTGGAAACTAGGCATCATCTGAGACCATATCCTTTGGTTTGGATTTGTGATAATTCTTAATGACACGTAACTAAGCAATGTAATTTATGGTTTGCGATCACATTCAGTTTCATTATTGAGGTAGAGTTAGATGTGGTTACAATTGAAATTTGTGGGATGGTTTTGGGAAGTCCATACTTGTATCACAGGAAAGCCATTTTCTACATGGAACAGAACAAGTATCATCTTTTCAAGGAAGGGATTGAGTTCATTGTGAGATCTCATCTAATGAAGACTAATTTCATTGTTGTCACTATAGGGAACGTGAAAATGATAGTTAATGCTAGTATCTAGGATCCAGGTTTACAACCTACGATTAGAACTAAAGTAGACCCTTTGGTTGATGTTGTTACTATTAAGAAGGACAAATATGTTGATGATTCATTCTCTTTCGCATCTGTTTATTCAATTTTGTTGCTTAGTTTTATACTAGTCAGTGGAGTATGGTTAGTAGTAGCAACAATGAATGGAAATATTTGTGAATTTGAGGGAATGATTAATTTGATCAACAATGTTGTTTCATTTTTCTTTATTTTTTTTATGAGTTCGTCACCCATTATCCGAGCAGGATGGATGGATGATACTAGAAAAGTGAGGTGAAAGTACCCTCACTTCATTTTTGAATGAACCAGACTTTTGGAGATCCAAGATGGAGATCCAATATGGAAATCCAAGATGGAGTTCCAAGATGGAGATTAGTTTGAAGTGCATTTCAACAAAGTGGATAAATACCATAAGAGTTAGGTAACTTTATCATCATCGCATTGTTGAGTGAACCATACTTTTGGAGGTCCAAAAGTTCTTTAGTGGGGAGGTGTGACCCAGGAGGATCTAGAATGCTAAAAAATTGACAATCTCAAATGTTGATGAAAATGACTCCATTGCATAGATATCGACAATATATTTCCAACGCAATTTGAATGAGCTCAAATGGATGTCATATGAGAAAGATATAACCTTCTAAATTTTTGGTCAAATAAGGAAAAGGGGGTGCCACGTGGCATCACTGGAATGATGACACGTGGTAGTACGGAAGAATGACACATGGAAGTATGACAGGTTGATAGGTGGTAGTACGGATGACATGTGGCATGTATGATGTTGATGTGGAAGGTATGGAGGTGACATGGCATGATGACAGGGAAAGTGACTATGTAGGCTATGTGGAAATGACGTGGACCAATCAAAGGCTACCACGTGGCATCCTCCGATTGGCCAATGTTGGCTTAAAGGCATCCAAAATTTTGACGAGAATCGAATCCACAACCTTGGTAGAAATGTTCCAATGGACTAATCATTGGACGAATGGTTGCAATTGAAATGCCAATGAGAATTATTCTATTTAAAGTTTATGTTGTAACAAATTCCAAAGGGGGGTAGGTCTGTGGGTTCAACCTCGTGACCTCTTCCAGTATATGGCCAACAACCAACCATCCCAATAATTATGCCACATGATCCATCGGTGAGTTCAAATGCCAAAATCTTATTTAATCACTTTTTAAATGCCAAACAAAATATTAAATGGGGTCGGATGGGTTTGAACCACCGACCCGCACTATATAAATTCCACTACTTCAACATTGTGCCAAGGATATTTTGGATGCCAAAGTCTCATGCCACATTTCTTTTATATGGAGTTTTGTGTTATGTAAAAGCTCCTATATATTAAAGTTTTCAAGGTGTGATTTAGTGCATAGAAAACCCATGAATGTTTTTATGAAAGGGGTTTTCATTTATGTACTTTTTCCAATGGAAAACTTTATGTGGTGAGGTTTTGTGGTGTGAGCTTCATGAGAGAATTTTAGTAAATTCTTTTGTAGAAGTGTGGCAAGTCGCCATTAACTTGGAGTGATTTAATTTGGTGATGTTGTATATTGCGTCATTGGAATTTTTGATAAACATATAGAGTGTTTATAGTCAAAAGAATCATTTGCGGTGATGATTTTGATAGTTGCACTTGTGTTTTAGCAGAAGATCAGAAGGTCACAAGTGGGAGTTGTATTTAAACATTTTTTAGCATCAATAAAGTGGTTTCTTGTTGGAAGCAGACCTAGAGACGTAGCCCAAGATTGGTGAACTTCATTATCAACTCGTGTAAAGTGCCTTGATTTTTTATGTTAATATTTCTCTCAAGTTCAACATTGTTTTTTTCCGCTAGTTATTTAATAGTTAATGAGTTTTGGATAAGTACTCATATTCACATGATATTTGCAAAAAATTAAAGATGGTCAAAATTCGTGAATATAGTCAGATGTTAATGTATGCTTAAGAACTAATTTGACATACAAGGATTTTAGGATCACTAGGGTTCAAAGACCTAAGGCCCAAGAGAGGTTTCACCTTATGGTTTTGATCATAGTCCATTTTGATCCTTGAATTGGGAAATCTAGAAGAGGGAAAATGACATCTAGGGCCCAAGAGAGGTTGCACCTTAGAAATTATTTTCTTATAAGTTTGAGTTCTAAGGCCCAAGAGAGGTTTCAACTTAGGGATATAACTTCATTATTCTTAAATACCTAATTTATTCTTCAAAGTGTTGCATGCTTGACAACATAGCCCTATAAAGTCAACGACATTAGTCTAAAACTCTCTTTTTGGTGAAAACACTCTTAGATTTAGTACACTCTCTCTCCAAGCGATTTGACTAACTTCACTAACTCTAACCCTAGAAAAAAATGATATTTATTGTTGTTGTTACAAATTTTTGATACAACCACTAGGGTTTAATTTAATTGTTGCATACCTACTTGAAATAGTGGCTAAGGATACTCATAATCATAGTCTAGCAATTGCATGTTGTTGCACTTGTTGAAGGCCTAATTATTATGTTCAATTGCTACATTTATGGGTACTTTTTCCTATTATTGTTACAAAACATTAATTTTTGTTATACATTGTCTTATTGTTGTAATTTTGCAACAAAAAATGGTTTATTTGATTATCTAGTGTCTAAGGGGTCATCAATGAGCTATATAACTTGGTCATAATCTATTTTATGCTTTGGATTATTTATTTTCTTGTACAAGTGAAACAATTACCTCGTTTTATTCCTTACCTTTCTTAGACCTAGACCTAACATCTAAGTGACCAATATAGGGGGTTGTATGCTTGGCTTATATTTCTACTTGATGCCTTGAGGTCACCAAGGTAGCCTCCCTTGTGTTGGACCTTCTTCCATATCTATAATGAGGGAAGTATCTACTTAGGTGAGAGTGGTAGAAACTTCCAATTGTTACATATATAAGTATCTTGTGGAGGCTTTGCAAAAGTACAAATCTTGTGATAACACCTCCATCTGCAATCATTACTTGAGACTCTAGTGCTGGAAATACAAAGCAATTGATATTTTTTGCTAATTCATAATCTATAAAGTTATGGGTATTACCAGAATCAATCAACAATGTTACCTTTTTATTTTTTATGTATACTTGTATCTTGAGGGTTTTGGGAGTAGTGATGTCAGTTAATGCATGACAAGGTATTGTTGGAATAGTCTCTACTAGATCTAGATCTTGTAATGGTTCCAATTGTTGATCTTCTTCCTCTTCATAGTCTATGTAGAATAATTTATTCGCACTGTATTTATGCCCCTTACTGTACTTTTTGTCACAATTGAAACATAATCCCCTTGCTCTTATTTCATTCATTTTCTGAGGTGTCAACCTTGTTGGTTGAGTGGGGTTAGGAGAGGAACATGGTTCTCTATATAGCTATTAGTGGCCACCCTTCTAGTAGCCATATTTTTGTTTTACTGAAATCTTGCTCTAGGGATTCAGGTTCGAAGAGATGCACCTCATGTTGAATGTTTTCATTTAAAGGGCCCATAAAGATATCTAACAAAGTATCCTCAGGAATATTCTTTACCCTCAGTCTGATCTTTTGGAATCGTTGATTTTGTTCTATAACTGGGCCTTTTGCCAAAGATTTATCATTCAAGTAAAGAATGCATTTCTTTAAATATCCCCATAATCTGATATCAATTCATCCATAAAAATGGACCAGGATATAACAAAAATATTTTTTCTTTCACAAAGACATTGATACCAAACAAATTGATCATTTTATAAATAGAAGGATGCAATATGTACCTTTTGTAAGCTTGTCACTTGGTGTAGATCAAATTATTGCTCCATCTAGAATATCCATGTTATGGGATCTTTAGCATCAAACTTCCTCATAAAAATCTTTGGAATGAAGTAGTTCCTTGGTGACAACTTGAAACCTTGATGATGTGGATCTTGAAGTGATGAATAATTCTACAATTGAGTAGTGGTGCTCTCCAATTTTGATAAAATACTCCTCATATATGATTGAGTCTCGACACCATTATTCTCCTTATTTTAAGGATTTCCTTGCAGCTCCATATCCTTTTTAAGGATCCTCTTTAAGAACATGGATTTTATGGACTTCATGGATTTTTTCATTTCATCCATTTTCTTTTCCATTTGATATGTATTTTCATCCATCTTATTTGCTATATGTGCACTATTTACATTCATCTTCTTTTCCATATTATTTTCCATTTCATCCATATTAATTTTCATTTCATATTCAAATTCCCTTTTTAGGGATTCCTGAGAACATGATAAACCCAATGGTTTCAACATACTACCACTCATTTCATCAACTTGGTTCTTTAATTGGGTTAGCCTATTTTCAAAGTTTTCATTTTCTTTCGAAGTCATGTTTGCATTTTTATGAGGAGTACCAATATTATTTCTTGTAGAAATATTTTCCATGTGAAAAAATAATAATGCTTCTATTTTTCCTCTTTATTACAAATTTTGAATCGCCAAAAATAGATCTTCCAATAAAAAGTTATGCCAATTGTATGTTGTGTACCTTTCAAACCCTTAATTTGGAGTATGACTGGATGGATGACCTTTGTCCTGATATATCTCTAAACTTTGAACCTTTCAAAGTATGAAATTTCAACTTGTATTACTCTGATATGACTTCTTAAACTCCTAAAAATTTCACAGTCTGAACCTTCAGTGATAAAAAGTTATAACAAACATACCAAAATGTATTGTTTAAGGTTAATTTTACGATTAGTAAACAACCCCAACGTGCACAAGATGTATCTCACAAAAATATTAATGATTCAAAAAAAAAATTGTTAGATGCAATTCAGTATGTCTCCTCAATATTTTTAAAATTTCGGAGTCAAAAACTTCACAAAAAAGTTATAGTGAAAATTCCAAGCTGAATCTTTTAAAATTGATTTCAGGATTGGTCATAATCCCTATCTTCCATGGAATATATATACAAGAGTATAATGAAATATAATATATAATTTGGACCACCTATACGTGAGATGTCTTCTCTGTCTCCACAAATTTCACTGTCTGAAACCTCCAAGAAAAAAATTTATAGCAAAAATCCCAAGATGGATCATTTAAAACTGAATTTAGGATGAGTCAAAAACATTATCTTCCATAGGCTATATCTCCAAAATTTTAACAACACGGAACCTAAAAATTTTACCAAGTACCTTGATATTTATTGTAAGTAACTTCCAAATTCCGTTGTTTGAATCAACCCCAAAAAAAATTATAGTGAAAATTCTAAGATTACTCGCTTGAAGAAGAAAAACCCTAGGATCGATGCTATGATACCAAATGTTATGATCCAATGCCTTAAAAATGATTAAAAATGATGTAACCAATAAACTCTAATTCATTCACGAGATCAAAAAAACCATGCAAACACATGAGAATGGAAAATACTCTCTTTTATTCCTTCTCCATCCCAACTATTACAATGGAAGTTCAATCCCTTATAACTACTATCTGATATTTACGAAACAACTAATTTTAGAAAAAACAATTAATTTTAGGAAATTCTTGCATGACTCTAAAACGAACCAACAACTCAAAGCTAACTAGAGAGACACCATTTGTCAACTCTCTTTTCTGATTAGGTGCATAAACTAAGAGATAAATGATAATTACTATTTAAAAATTCTCGTAAACACACTAAAACCCCAATTTGAGGTCTTATATGAAGGAATTTGTCCCAGGAAAAGTGTCAAAACAATGTTCGATCTAAAGGATCAGATCGGCATGGAAGTGAACTCTTCGAGATGCAACTCCTTGTAAAATTGCATCCCAAGCGGATAACTGAGTCAAAATTTATGACCCTCGGAAATCCCTGCATCATTCTCCTATGGTTGAAAAGAACACAACTCCTGCAAGTTACTCTCTTCAAAATACTACCACTTAATGAGATCTAGGTTTAGCAAGTCCCCCTCTATAATACATGTACTCTCTTCTTGTGCTACACCTTCCCACTGGACGAAATATCGCTTGTATTGGCCTTGTCGAGTATGAAGGGTCTTCTTATCTAAAGTATGTACAATCTTTTCCTTTTTCTCGGTTGGAATGGATTGTTGCCAATCCACCTCCACCTCACTGTCATCACCTAGATCATCCCCATGGAAGATATATAAGTCAGAAACATTAAACAAATGGGAAATATCAATATCAACTAGTAAATAGACCTTATAAGCATTCTCATTAATTTTCTTGAGAATCTTGCAAGGACCATTTTTATTATACTTCAATTTGTGGTAGGTTCCTCTAGGAAACTGTTCTTTTTGTAAATAAACCATCACCAAATCACCTTCATTTAATACCTAGTATAATCAATGAACATATTTTATAATTTTGTTATATTCATTACTGGCCTGCAATTTTTGCCTCACATGTTGATGCAACTGTTGAATGTGTTTTGCAAATGCTTCCCCATCATCACTGATCATATCCCCAAGAAAAAACTGCACCAAATCTTGGACACCCATAGGATTTCTACTGTAATCAACCTAAAATGAATATTTACCTATATATCTATTCACTGGACTATTGTAGGCAAATTTTGCTTGAGGTAAAGCCAAATCCCATTACTCGAGCTTCTCTCCAACAATGCTTTGTAAAAGGTTTCCCAAACTCTGATTTACTACCTCGTTTTTCCCATCAATTTGGAGGTGATAGGAACTGTTGAACTGTAATTTAGTCCCCATTTTATTCTAAAAATTCCTCCAAAAATGACCCAAGAATCGAGTATCTCTATCAGTGGTAATAATTGTTGGAACCCCATGAAATCTAATAATTTCTGAAAAAACAATTATGCCACCTTCGATGCATAATTAGGTTTCTTGCAAGCAATGAAATGAGCCATTTTAGAGAACCTATAAATAACCACACAAATAGAATCATTACCGCATTGTGTGATTGGGAGCCCCAACACAAAGTCCATGCTCAGATCTGTCTAAGGGCCTATGGGAACTAGTAATGGCATATACAACCCAATGTTCTATGAGTTTCCTTTATCCATTTGAAAAATCCTACATCGTGCCACATACCTGGTTATATCCCTTTTCATCTTCGACCAATAATACTTATCTTTTATTAAGGCTAGCATCTTATCCTTTCCAAAATGTCCCACCAAATGACTACTATGAAGTTCTTTGATAATATTATCTCTCTAAGAAGCAATTGGAATGCACAATTGTTTTCCTTTGAAGAGGTAGCCATCTTGCATAAAACATTCACCCTGAATAAGATCCATGTTCCCAGCAACTGGATTCTTTAATTGTTATACAATCTCCCAAAAATTGTTATCAGATGCATATATATCCTTCAATGCAACAAACCCAATTACTTGACTTTCTATGGTTTTCAAAATAACGTTGCACCAAATCAAAGCATCTTCAACTTGATTTTGTCGTCCTGAATGTTCCTTCAGGACAAAGGTGTAGCCTTGTAAGAAAGCGACCCATTTTGCATGTCTACTATTCAATTTATTTTGGGCATTTACATATTTTAATGCAATATGATCGGTAAATAACACAAACTCCATCGACACTAAATAAGGCCTCCAAGGTCCCAATGTTTGCACAATTGCATAAAATTATACATCATATGTGGAGTAGTTCAATGTTACTTCCAAAAATAATATCATCAACATATACTACAATAATTAACAGGTCATTACCTTCATCCTTGATGTATAAGTTCCTATTAGTTGTTCCCTTTTGAAATCCTTGCTAGTGCAAATACTTGTTCATTCTGTAGTACCAAAATTTTGGAGCCTACTTTAGCCCATATAGGGATTTCTTTAATTGAAAGACATAATCTTTTTTTTTCAATCAGCTGAAATCCCTTTGGTTGCTCCGCGTAAATTTCTTCCTCTAGGTCACCATTTAAAAAGGCTCATTTGACATCCATCTGATAAACTTTGAATTTTCTGTAGCATGCAAAACCCAAAAATATCATGATAGCTTCAATTCTTGCAACAAGGGAAAAGGTTTCTTCAAATTCCACTCCTTCTACTTGAGCATACCCTTTGCATACCAGTCTAGCCTTGTTTCACTTTATCTGTCCATCTTCATTCAACTTGTTTCTTTATACCCATTTAGTTTCAATTACATTCTTTTTATTGGGTCTTGGAACAAGATCCCAAGTCTTATTTTTCTCTATTTTGTCTCGTTCTTGATTCAAGGCTTTGAACTAGTGGTCATCCTGACTTGCTTGCACTAAACTTTGGGATTAACTCATGGAAAACAATGCAAAATTTGCATATCTAGATCTATCTATATGTTTTCTTCTAGTTTGTACACCTGCTTCCTTATTTCCAAGAATATGACTTTCTAGATGATGGTTTTGAACATACCTTGATGGTGTCTTTGATTGTGGTGTTTCCATTCTCTCCTCTTCCTCTGAATCCTCTTGTTCCTGATGCTAATTCATTTTGTCATCTTGTGGTTCATTGTTGATTGGTTCATCATATGAATCATCATGGTGTTGGTGTCTTGCTGGATGAAGTGGTCCTTCATATACTTTCACATTTATACTCTCAACTATCTTATGGAGTCTTTTGTTGTAGCACTTGTACCCTTTGATTATGGAGGAGTATCCTAACAATATACCTTCATTATCTCTAAAATCAAACTTACCCAAGTTGTATTCATTTCTTTTAATGTAGCATTTGATTCCAAATATCTTGAAATGCGTTATGGATGTTGATCTGCCATTCTATAGCTCATAAGGGATTTTATTGTTGTTTACTCTTATGTGAGATTTATTGAGAATGTTGACAACAATTTCAACGACCTCTTCCCAAAAGGTATAGGGTACTTTTGATTCATCAAGCATAGCCCTAGCCATTTCTTGAATTGTTATGTTCATCCTTTCTACAACTCCATTCTGCTGAGGGGTTATTGCAATAGCAAATTTTCTCTTCATCCTATGTTTTTTACAATAACTCTTCAATTCGTTAGATGTGAATTATCCTCCTCTATCCGACCTTATGTACTTGATTTTTCAGTCCAATTCATTTTCTAACTGCACTTTAAAGATTTCAAATTTTTCAGAAGCCTTGAATTTATGCTTCAACAATCCAACCCAATTCATGTTGGTATAGTCATCAATCAACAATATGAAATATTTTTCACCTCATGGTGATTGTGTACTAGTAGGGACACAAATATCTATATGGATCAACTCAATAGGTTGAGTGGAGTGTTCTCTTTCCTTGAATTGAACTCTTGACTACTTTCCAAACTGACATGACTTGCAGACAATATTCTCAGGTTTGGAAATTTAAGGCATATCTCGTACAACATCTTTTCTTCCTAGATTAACAAGATGATTAAAACTAAGATGATATAGTCCTTTGTGCCATAGCCATCTCTCATCAGTTTTACCAATGCAACATTTTTCTTTTCCTTCTTCTAGGACATACACATTCCCCGGAGTTCTGTCTGCCTTTACAACAGTCTTCCATGTATTCGCATCCATTACTTTACAACCTTTTGAATGAAAGAGAACATTGTGTCCTTGGTCACACATTTGACTTACACTCAACAAGTTATGTTTTAGACCATCTAAATACAACACATTATGTGCTTTGGTATTTCCCTTCTTATCTTTATCTAGTACAACAATTCCTTTTCCTCTAATTCTAGTTGGAGCATTGTTTCCAAAAGTAACATTACGATCTTTTTCTTCAATTAGAAATTCAAACTTACTCTTCTCTCATGTCATTTTCTTGGAGCAACCATTGTCAATATACCATTAATTTTTTTTATTTTTGTCATATAGAGCCAGTCCACCTTTTTCTTTGTTTTTATTTATCTTCCTCCAAACCTTGGTAAAATTTTATTGTTTGTCTTGATTATATATAGGCAACATCTTGCTTCTGCAGTCACTTGCCTCACATCCAAAATTATTGTGTATGTGGCACTCAAGTTCATTCAGTAAAGGGGAGAAGGCATTATTGAAAGAATTTTGAAGCATAGCCATTTGATGTTTATTGAATCTCATTCCTAAATTTCTATTATATATAAAAGTCCTACAACTCATAGCTTTATGTCCAAAATTACCACAAGAGAAGCAATATCCATAGAAAAAGTTAGAATGCCTTGGAATGAAGAACTTACTTGAAGGAATTGGTTTTTTTCTGCCATCTTTATAAGATTCGAGCGTCTGTTGCTTCTTTGTTTCATATTTGTTTGCATGGTTCAATTGATCCAGTTTTGATTGCTTATTCTTTTCATTTCTTGACTTGTTAGGCTGACTGTTGTTTCCCTTGAGGGCATTAGCATAGCTTGTGGGCTTATCAATAGTTGATGTGTTTATGCATGACTCACCTTTGACAACGTTCAAACTTTCTTTATATCCTAGTCCTGTCTTGTCATAGGGTGATCTCTGATCATTGAGAATGTTATCTAGGATTTCATATCCTCTTACGAATTTGATATTCATTTGAGTTTTGGAATTCTCTAGATATTTTCTTAAGGACAATATTTCTGCTTCTAGTTTGTCATGGATGTTCTCCTTTTCTTTTATCTGATTCATCAATATTTCTTCCCTTCTTTTGGCCTCTTCTCGCTGTATTTTTAAGATGACTATATCTTCGTTAATCTCATTGCTTTTTTATTTATAAATCTGTAACTATTCTTTTCTTAGTCTATTATTTTTCTTGAGTCGGGAAATTTGCTAGAGAGCACTAATGATTTCTCCTTTCATGTCGACTATAGCTTCACACTCTTTAGTGTCTATTTTTTCTTGATCGTATCTTTGTTTCTCTAAATACATGATAATTTTTTCATCTTTAGTTGTATATGGCTCATATTCTTCTTCTTTAGTATCTGAAGAGTTGTTTTTATCCTCCTGTGAATACAAATTGTTACTTTAAAATACTTTTTATCTTTAAACTCCCTAGGTTTATCCTTGCCTTTTCTTTGTTTTTAATTTATGTTGTTTTCTTTGAAAGGACATTTGGATGAAAAACGACCAACTTTACCACAATGAAATCACTTGAATGGTAACATACCTTTATACTTTCAAGAGCCCCTCTTCATTTTCCTTAAAAATTTAGCTTCTTCTTCATTTGAGAAGAGTTCATAGGAATACTGCATCCTTTAGATCTGGTTGTTCTTTCCTGGTCCTCATCTCATAATAATTTAGTATTCCATGGATCCTATTCATAGTCAGTTTATCTAGTTCATGCATTTATTCTATAGCAGAAACCTTTGCATCAAGTCTTGAGGGAAGAGATCTCGGTACCTTCTGAACCACCATAGCTTCTTCAATCTTCTCACCTAGCCCCTTCATAGTGTTTATAGTCTCATATACTATGAGAAATAAACTTGTAATATTTATATCTTCACTCATCCTTAGGATTTCAAATTGCATTATGTGAGCTTGAAGTTTGGCCAACTTTTCTTTCTCGTCTCCTTCATAATTGTTCATCAATTTTTTTCATATTTCCTTTGCGGATTCCAACTACATTGCTTAAAAAAAAAATTTGCAAGCCCACCTTGGATAACATTCATATCTCTTGCATTACTGTAGTAATTTTTCTTACCGACATCATCACTCGGAAGAGTTTATAGGATTTTATAACCATCTACCACGATATGCCAGATTTCCATACCAAGTGACAACAAGTAGGTATTCATCCTGATTTTCCAAAAGCGAAATGTGTTCCATTGAATATAAGAGGTCTGGTTGAGGAAGAAGAATAATCTTGACTTGCCATACTTTTTGTGTGATCTTCCTTCGAGTGGTTAGGTTGTTACTGAAGGAAACTTGCTTCGATACCAATTGTTGAGACTCACAGTAATATTGAGAGGTGGGGGGTGAATCAATATTGTATCAATTTTATTTGATTTTAATGCTTTAATTATATTTTGAAGTGCTTACTTAATCATCAATGCATGCATACATCAAAACAACATAGAAAATAAAATACACTAGAATTTTTACGTGGAAACCCAATGTGGGAGAAAACCACATAACATCTTTCTTTAAGTTCTTCTGCAAGCACCAACTTACAATTTATAATATTTTAGCTCGACAGACACCCACTTGTTGAAAATAATGAGGACACCAATCCTCTCAGGAACCAACCTGTTACAAATGATGAGGAAACCAATCTTCTTAGGAACCAACCTGTTACAAATGATGAGGACACTAATCCTCTCAGGTACCAACCTATAGAGTGAGGATACCAATCCTCTCCCTTGCACTACCTTGCCTCCCTATATTCATTTTTCTCTAATAAAAAATTCCTTACACAATTAAACCTTTCTCAATACCTTAAAAAAAAAAAAAAA
>JASDQU010014994.1:171307-182152 GCA_032191745.1 Picea mariana
TTACATGACCTTTTCCTTCTCTTCCCATCAACTCATATTTTCTCGATCAACACACATCCCTATTTATAATATCTTTTCCTAAGTTTGACATTGTTTGTGGATGTATAACAGTTACATTGTGGACATATCTTGACCATATCAAAGTCCAATTAGTTACATGTGGACGCACGTCTGTCTAAATTAAGTATGTGAGTGCATAACAATTGTATTGTGGAGATATATTGACCAAATCAAAGTCCATTTAGTTATATGTGGACACATAACAGTTGTATTTTGGACATATATTGACCAGATCAAAGTCCAATTAGTTATATGTGGACATACTTCTATCTAAATTAAGAATATTTCTTGTCCAGATACAGCTGGTCATTCTTCGACTAAGTCAAACAAACCAAATATTCCAATGAATGAGCTCCAACTCATCCACAGCAATAGAATCTAGTCTTATCATAACAACTCCTCAAATTAATGCAACAATTCACATTATGGTTTACAAAGAACCCAATGCACATATAGAATATGAGCGCAAGACTCAATTCACAAGTCTTTATCCTAACACACTTTCCCTATAGCACGCTTACCAAGTCGCCCCACCAGAATGTGAGCACGCCCTGGTGACTTTCTCACTTGAATGTTTCACTTCCACTCGTTCCATCACAGTCCACTCTATCGCTTGTCACGCTTTCCTTGTAGTGCACTCACCAAGTCGCCCCACTGGCTGTGAGACTGTTGAAATTCCACTCATTATGTCACAGTCTAATCCGTCGCTTGTAGCATTGGCTTCGTCTCATCACACTCCACTACACCATTTGTCGCACTGGCTCAAGGCACCCTGCAGTCATTGCACATCCGTTGTCATGCTACAACACCAACATTCATCATTCCACTTCACAATCATAGATAGGACAATCTATCATAGTTTACTCATTTTCATTTTTCTCTGTCATTATTCACTTCTAAACTGCGTCGTGGGTCATCCCCCTGTCGATCTGGTTGCAGTTATATGTTATCGCCAAGAATTTATTCACCAAACGATAATATCTATGATTAAGTCCTAGTCATTGATTTTATTCTACACCATTGATCCTTTTTTCCTTTGATCCTTCTATGCACTTTTGTTATCATCCTTTCACGACTTCCTATGTATGTGCATCATACTTTGTGCCATACTGCCTGCTACTACACGCACTTCTATTTTCATCCTTTCATGACATCCTTTGTTTGTGCACCATAATTTTTTCCATAATGTCTGTTATTTCACTACAACTAACCATGTCCATGATCACTTTGACATTAATGACAACATATGTGCAACATACTCAACCACTTTCGATTTGGTTCGTAGGAAAATCTTGTCCCTTGATTTGATTTCACCTTTCTTAATCCCACATGCATTGTGGGGGATTAAGAATTAGTGTTTATAATGCATAAACATCCCTTATCATTCACATGTGAAATAGAGAAACTTATGGAAGCATTAGTGTAGCTCTCATGCCTTAGAAAATTTCATGCCTTGGTAATATTTTGATTGCCCAATCATTGCCTAGTCACTACCGAATTAAACTATGAACTCCTGGTACATCACATCCATGTGTCACCTAGGGGTAGGTCCACCTCAGTTCCATGTGTCACCCAGAGATAGGTCCATGTCACTACCATGTGTCACCCATGGATAGGTCCACTTCACTACCACGTGTCCCAATATGGTAGGTCCATGAAAAAGGGGAAGAAACTTTGGATAAGAAATAATATTAAAAAATTAAATGAAGTTTTTGTGGAGTTACGAGAATGCGGAGGTAAAGTGGGTAGGTGAGAATATGAAACTCAGTAAAAGGACTAAGTATGAGGATGCATATGCAGTACGCAAGACATGAGGACTTTGCGGTTCTGGAACATGTTGGAATATCGCAACGATGCAGATGCGAGACACAAGACATGAGAACTTTTTGGTTCTGGAACATGTTGGACTCCCACAACAATACTCTTGCATCACTTGAAAAATGACTAAGTATATGACTCAGTAAAAATAAAGTGTAAAACCCAGTAAAATGAATAAGTTATGAATGGTGTAATTTGCATAACACATAAGATAGAGGTTCAAATTGAGAGTTGCGGGATTAAAAAAAGACTAAGTATAAAACTTAACGAGGGTGAAATTTGGGTAATGTGAAAGTGGATGGGTGAAAATTGAGGTTCATGAGATAAATGAAGAGGGAGGCTATCCCACATTCGCAATGGAAGACTTAGTGAAAAAAAGTGTAAAACATGGTAAGTCATGAAAAATGACTAAGTGTTGGGGAGGTAAGTAGTAGGGTTATGTGAAAAATAATAAAATAGAAATGGATGAAATATGAAATATATAAAATAGAAATGAATGAAATATGAAATAGAAAAAATAGAAAAGAAAAAAAAAGGAAAATGAAATATGAAAAATGGGAAATGGGAAAATGAAATAGGAAAAGTAAAAAGGTAGATGGAAAAAGGAAATGAAGTATGAAAATAATAATGAAAATGAATAAGTGGACATGAAAAATGGAAATGAATTAAGAAAATGAACGTGGAAATGAATTATAAAAATGACTAAGTGGTCAGTATTATGAAAATTAACTAATTGGATAACGAAAATGAAAATGGGCTAAGTATGGAAATAGTTAAACATGGAAATGGTTTAGTATAGAGAATAGTGAGGAAGAAGAGTAGAGTGGGAAGAAGAAAAAATGGATAAGTATAAAGTGTGGAGAGTGGAGAATAAGGAAAATGGAGAAATGATCAAGTATGGAGAAGCATAATGTGAGAGAAAAATAACATATTTTGGGCATATGAGCTCTGTTTTAGATTTCGTAAAGAACTGAACAGAGATGAGACATAGGATATTTAATGAGAATCTTGGCACAAGTATTTTCCTTATTTTAGTATCTCTTATTTTGTTTTATTCTCTTTTGTTTCAAAGAGAAGCTATCCCCATTAGAATTTCATGATGAAGAACTAGAGGGTTGAAGTTGATTGGAAACTTGGTGCGTCTTTATGATCAACAATTGAAGATAATTTGGAACTTTCCAAGTACGAAAAATTGTTGGTCTCTATTTGAAATAAATAAATAGGTTCACATGTTTACCCCAATCACTTAGTTGATGGGTGTCAGGAAAACACATCAACATTTGGCTCCAACTATGGGACAATGACCCCTTGTGGTTTGCTGAGAATCAAAAATCCTGATCCATTGGGCTATGGAGCCATCTTCAAACATCATCTCCATCTAGCAACTCATTTATTATGCAAAAATTTGACTAAAGAAACAAATTATGTACAAACAATATCTACCTATCCTAACCTACTTGGAGGAAAGGGATACTTTTCAAGTGCAAGTATATTTCCAATGGAGCCTTTCAAGCATCCAACTGATCTATGGAATGAAATACAAAATTAGGAAACATATTGAGGCTACTATCAAGGATTCAAGAGCGTGCCCAAAGTGTACTAAAGTAAAATTGAGTTGGATGTGCCCAAAATTTGATTGCATTGCTTGGATAACAATGCTTTGGAACCATGATTCTATAAAATCAATTCCCAAACGCTCATGATTGTTGTAGTCTTTGGTTGGATGAGAATTTTTCCATTTGAAAAGATTTTCATATTTCTTCTTATCCCCAACCACATCCAAGATTCTTGATTCATTGGCAATGTCATAAAATCATTCTTCCTTCATGCAATGACAATCTTTCCCATCATTGTTCTCAATATTAATTTCTTGCACCAATTCTTTTTGCTACCAATGTTCTTGTGACTTTTCATCATCATGATGTGACCATTACAAACTTGTTGCAACATTTTTCACATGATCATGTTGTTTGAAATCTTGTTGTGCATTTGGTGGAGACTCCTTAATCTCATTCCCAAACTTGTTGCCTGAAAGATCCTCATGTGGAGTATATGAGAGGTTGAAATATTGCACTTGCAAATTGAAATTCTCATTTTCAGTTTCAACAATATGACTTGATTCAGAAAATTTTTCCAATCTTTGATTAGATTTTTCTTCCAAATCACTCACTTCATTGTCTTGCATCCATATTGGAGAGGGTGGGTGGGAAACAACATTGAAAACATCATAAATGGCATATGGGTGCACTCTTGGGATGTAATTTTTAGCAAATGAAGTTTCCAACACATCCCTACTGGTAATGGTCCCACGAAACAATGAAAAGAACCATTCACAAGCATTCCCATGCAGAGTTGGTGAAAATAATTGACATGCAATATTATCTTCAGAGATATTGAAAACATCACATGTACTTTTGAATTTAAATAAATGTTTCTATGCATCCTCATAAGTATTTCCAAAGAATGTTGGAAATTTTTGGCATTTGATAATCTACTTCTTACATATTTAAAGGGTTTCTATGCAACAACTTCCTTCTTTGGGTACCTCTCCTTTTTGCTGCGTCTTGAAAATCCATTGATGGTCTTGGTGGATAAGTTAAAGGAGCATCACAATATGAACGAAATTCATTGGTGGAGTCACCATGAGGATTTTCTTGAGTTTTTGGAATTTTTCCAATGGAGTTGTCAGGGGATTCATCCTCCTAAATATTTGATGGTTCTTGGCTCTTCAAAGATTCTTATATTTGATGTGTTCCCAAAGATCCAAGGATATTATCTTTGAGGTCATTCAAATATCTCTCAATAATATTTTTATAAATCTCGTGCATCTAGAACATGTAGCAATCTTCTTGAATATCCTTTTTTAAACTTTGAACCATGGAGACTTTGGTTCCTCAATCAAATCTGAAACAAAGCCTCAAATGCCTTGAAAATAAATCATCCCAGTATGGTCGCCAAAAATGTTGATCTAAAAGACTGTTTTACAGTATTTAAGATAACATCATGAGGATAAAATGCCTTTGTGTTTTGAAAGAGGTGGTACTCCTTTATGTTTGTCTGAAAGATATAGATGAATTTCTTGGATTGGACTATCAAATGGGAAAATGTTAAACTTCAAACCCGATCCTTTATTGCTCCAGTTTTTATATAAAATGGTTATTGATAACCATATTTATCCTTGAGTGTGATATTTTCCTAGAAATGGACCAAGCAACTTCTTAACAGTAAAAATATAAAGAAATATCAAAATAATTTTTTTTTTTCTTCATTATTACATCCCTTTGAAACACATGCAAGTAGAATATACAACCATATTTTCTCACAAGAAAAAGAGTGAAATGGGGTTGATCACTTCAGAGAGATTTAAATGAGTATTTCATTTAAAATTACAATGAATATGATGAGCAAACTTAAAAAGTATCATACTCAGAAATATCGAAGTCTGAGAAATCATTAAATATGTGCCCCAAATTAGTTCTCCAGGAAGTTCAATACATAAAAGATATGTCACATTGCAAATCGTTTTAGTAAATCGATTGACTAATGCTCATAAATAAAGCCTACCAAATGCAAGGACTAAACCTCCATAAATCTATTAGACAACTTTGGATTACATTATCAGTCATATATATGGTTGTGAAATGATCCTATTGATATTTTAGGAAGAGACCTAGAAGAATACAAGAAAAGCACTCAAAAAATTGGCCTTATGTTCAGTCCCTGACATACAAACACAAAGCCTTGAGAAAAATCAAGTGGCAGCAGAAGAAGAAAGGAAATGGAGATTTGTATTTGCAGATGAGAAATTCATATGCATATTGAAGGATGCACAATATTATTTTGATGATATAACATCTTCTTTGATGGTGCTCTCCTCCTTTTAAATCTTCTCCCAATGCTTCTTTGAAATGCTTTGCCCTAACAGTTAGTATTTTATGTTATTTTGGAAGTTTCCCATGTGCTTCCTATTTTTGGAATAAAGAGTAGATCCTTTAAATCAATGATTGATTAAAAAATTATTAATCAATTAGGTCATTGAAATGTGTGCCTTCAAGTGGGACCCACTTCACCTTTTTATAAAAGTTATTTAATAAACTTTTATTTCCAAAATTTGAACCTGGTTTCCTCAAAAACATCGATTGTATGAGCATGATAAGTGATTTCTCAACCGTGGAAACCATTCTAAATTAAAATTTGTTATTCTAGGTTTCCATTGAGCCATATTGAGTGAAACTTGGGGGATTGGATCTCAACTTATAGCCTCAGGAAGTTGAGGTTCCAAATAGTTTTCCTAGGAATCCATGAAAAGAGAGTTGAATGTTATTTTAATTTCTAGAAATATTATTTCCAAATTCAATCATTGAAACTTATCCCATTTTCTTCCTTGTTAAATTACTTTCCAACGAGGTATGGTTTTCCCAAAATGGACGTTTGGATCAAGATTTATGAGCTTCGAAATATGGAGACTTGACCACTGTTGATTTGGTTCGTGGGCAAATCTTGTCCCTTGATTTGATTTTTCTTTTCTTAATCCCACATGCATTGTGGATGGTGAAGAATTAGTGTTTATAATGCATACACCTCCCTTATCATTCACTTGTGAAATATAGGAACTTATAGAAGCCTTAATGTAGCTCTCGTTGTTATAGCCCTAAAATTCTCTACTCATGCATACATGGCATTGGCCTTCCTACTTGCATAATTTTCCGAATCACTGCAGAGGAAATCTATTTAAAAAAACATTTTTTGGATCATGTACGCACCCTGTTGCACTACTTCCCACGTACATATGCTTTTTGCATGCTAGAAAACCCCATATGCTAGTTGCACACTAAATAACCCGTGTATACCTCCAAAAGTTGAAAAAATTAAAAAGTTGCAAGGAATTCGGTGGAATTAACGGGCTATTGGAGGTTTCCCAACAATTTCACCTACTATAGCCCATCCCCAAACCGAATAACTATCCTTTGGTCATATAAAATGAGGTATTGGGGTATCATTCCACAATCAAGCATTAGAACGGTGAAACTCTGCCCAAATTCCCTTTCCCTCCTTGCCCAAGCATTTGCAACCTTTTTTGAGTTCTTGCCTCATCATTCCCTCTCTAGCCTTTTTCTCCCATACAATCCCTTACCTTCCATTGGAATGATCATAAAATTGTGAGAGAAGGAATTTGGAAGGTGCACTTGGAGCAAAGTTAAGAGGATCCCAGACCAGGTTTGTGAAGCGTTGACCTGCAAAGGTTGTAATTTCCAATCTTTGAGTATTGAATAAAATAATCTTTTTCCCTGTCCCAAATGATATCTTTATGTCTTTTATTTGGTTTATGCATAATGAGTTATATCTAACCCTAATTGATTAATATAAATAGAATATTTGTATCCTTGTTTTCCTAAGCATTGATGCAGGTCAGCTTTGGGAGGAGACCAACATCCAAGGACGCTTCAAAGTGGGAGGTGGTCTACATCGAACGTTGGAATAAAGGTACTTCTTCTAATCCACTTTTCTATTTCTTTCTGTTCATCTTTTTTGGAATGTTTGGGGTAGTTTAGGAATTAGATTGACTTTTAAGGGAGTCATTTCTCTATCTATACTTATAACCCTGGTATAGTTATAGGGGGTTTTTCCTGCTAGAATAATTAGCGACGCCACTGGGGATTCTATCTAGGTTTTTAGAGGGAGGTTTTTGAGTTTTTAATTGGCTTCTTGATTGCCTTTTGAGTTTTAGTCAAGTTCTCTGAGTATTTTAAGGGTTTCTGGTCACTTGCAAGGTGCATACCATCTTTCCTATCCCTGTCAGTCTCCCTAGTCTTTTTCATTTTGAAAAGTCTCAGAGGTGTACGTGCTTTGATTTTTCTCAGCCCACATACAAACTCTCCCTGCATAGTAGACATCCCACGTACATACGCAGGCTGTCGACGATCCAGAATCACAACCTCTACATCCAGTGATATTCAGAGTTGACCATCTGTAAGTCAATCCGTTTTCCCCACCAGACAGATAAGGAAAAACCTTTCCCGAGCCGAGCGAGCAACCCACGTCTCTGTATCTTGAAAGTGTTTTTTAACAAAGAGAGTTATGTCTCTTTCCTGATAGAATTTTAGGCTTCTCGGGGCTTTCTTGAGCCTTCCAAAGTCTCTGTTTTGGGCCTTAGCTTGGGTTGAAGATTCGTTGTTAACTTGTGTCTTGGTTTTCTTTTGTTTTCCCTGGAGGTTTAGAGTGAACTTTTAAGTTTTTGATCCTCCTTTTGGTTTCTTGTTTGAATCCCTACGTTTACGCAGTTGGCTAAGGGTCTTTGTCAATCTTGGGTTCTGTTTTCTCTTTTTTCTTGTTTCTTTCTTTGAAAAACAAAAAAGAGTTTTTACTTTAGTTTTTCTTGTTAAAGCAGTTTGAAAAATAAAAAAAGAACTTTTTTTCTTCCATTTAGTTTGGTAAAGTAGCCTAGGTTGTTTATTTGCAAAAGAAAAGAGTCTAGTTTTCAATGTTCTTTCTTGATTTCCTGAAATACAAGTAGTTTTGCTTAGTCAAACGAAATCACTTTTTAGGAATTTTTCATTTACAAGATCTTGAAACATTGATTGGAAAGGTTGAATTTTACAAAGACTTTTACAAGATTTTCCTTAAGTTCAAAGTATATTTTGCTTTCAAATGATTTAAAGTTCTCTTCCTTATTCATCTCTTCAAAACACCATTATTTGCATGACTACATCCTTTGTGTAAATCAAGCATTAAAATTAATGCTTAACTTAAAATATATTAGACTTTCTGTTTGTAGGGTTCACCGACTAGTTTAGGGTTTTAGGGACTTGAATTAGGTGTGAAGAGGAAACTCTTCAAGGCCATTTTAAAACAAACATTAGAGTCTGATATAGGGAGTGTCTTAAATCCAACATTGTAAGAGTTATATGGGACCCCCCTCTAACACAGGGGATAAACACGAGGTTGTGTGAGGAAAGGTAGAGGAGATAACCCATCCAAAGCCGGACCAAATGTAGTGGGGATTGTATATTGAGGGTATTTCTAGGGAACAATATTGATCGCATTTTCCTATGGATATTTGTGGACCTTGAATCCATTCTATATCCTCAGTTGTCTTCCAGACCAATTTCTTTTGGGACCCTTGAAGGGATTCAGACTTGTTATCCTACTCATTACGATCTGCCCGACTGTCAACTGTACCTGCCTAGTGACTGACTGCGAGCTGGAAACTTAGTTGCCTATATTTTACAAACTTACACAGGTGATTGTGGGGGTATACCATGGTACCTAGGGAAGACGTCATATCACGCTTCGCAGAGTATACCTGGAGGGTGCTTCCGTGTTTGAGTTGCACTTGCACCGGTTAGTTGCTCTAGTGTTGATTGGTGTAACTGTCCTTCCCACTAGTTAGTCGACTACTTGATTTATCTTTAGGAAAATTTTAGTGTGTGCTTTGTATTCCATGCTAGTCAATCCTTACTGTGTCAGTTTATCATTTCACAAAGTGGAAGATCAATAGCTTCGCCGGTCGTGAAGGATTTAGGGCCTGTCGTCAATTACCTTGGAGCCACCTCCGACACCATTGAGGCAAAGACTTGATCAAGAAGGATCATTCGAAGCAACCGGGCCACAGGAAAATGTGCTTAAGCCTACTCTGAGAGGATATTTTCCGGCAATGGAGGACTGTATCATTTCTAACCTCGAAACCGAAGGTTTTAGGCTAGTAAATCCTCCGATCACCGACTTGTCAGCATCGATTTTAATTCATATTGTCCCCCCGAGGTGATATATTCTTAGCGCCATTTGGTTCGGTGAGTGGAAATGGAAGCGAATGATGCTACTTCGTCCGAGACTCCCCGTACTCTCGTTACGGTTACGAATGGATGGGGCATTTTACCTCCTCCCCCACCTTCACCTGTCATGAACACAATTGTACCGACACTCTCGACTTTAGGAAGTGGTTCAATTCCTTTGATGACTACAACCACTATTTCGTTCACTCAGAACGTAACAGGCGCTCCCTTCTCATACATGATGTTTGGATTTGACATGAATTCAGTACTTACTTACTCTACTTTACAGACCATGGGTATGGGGGCAAGGAGCTCTAATGCTCCCTTTCAAGGGTCAATCACGGGCACTACTGCCCCTTTTAATGCTATCCCCTACAGTGGGGGTCATATACCCCCTCTGTCCCCTTTGCTCGGTGGCATGTTCCAGCAGCCAATCGGGCCTAATGTTAATTATATATTGTTTAGTGGAGGAAGTTTGGGACCTTCATCCTACACAACGTCAATGGGATCTATGTAGTTCTATTTGTTTGGTGCGTTTGGAAAAAAAAAAAATTCTTCGGTCGCTTTCCCGGCTAGGGGAAATCCTAGTTTTGGTCAACAAAACCCAGTGCAAGGTATTATTCCTTCACAAGGAGCAATGATTGGAGTATACTCCATACAGGGTCTTTGGAATCCTTGGCAAGGATCTTTTCCCTCACAAGGGATGTCGGTCGAGGGCAACCCCTTCCATGCTCAATGGAACCCCAGGCAAGGTGTTGTGCCTATGTCGGGAAGATCATTTGGGGGCATCCCCAACCAAGTTCCTTGGAACACAACATAGGGAGAAATACCTGCACAGGCTATGTCATCCAATTTCAGGATTCAGCCGATGATGCCTCAACAGATGCAATTTTATTTTGTTGTTCAAGGCCATGGTTTTTACCAAAACCCTATCCAGTTGTCCAACTTTTCCTAGCAACCTGGTGCCAGTCAAAATCTAGGACCCTCTTTTCCTGTAAATAATCCACAAATGAAACTACCATTTTTGGAAACCTTACATTTGCAAGACTTGTCGAGATTACTAAATGACCCGATCTATCACGATCCATGTTGACCCCCCATACCGACTAAGTTTCCTTCGGATATTTCAAAATTTGAGGGCAAGCCCGGTGAAGATCCGGGTGATCATGTGACTACCTTTCACTTCTGGTGCTAG
>JASDQU010014994.1:209016-238087 GCA_032191745.1 Picea mariana
CTCACTGGAAGAGTATTCTCATGCATAAGTTTAACCCTTTTTCGAGCCTGAGGGACTAAATTTTTGAAAAAAGAACATTCTCCTTGGTTTTGTTTTATCACCTTTTTCAGGCCTTGGAGATTACTTACAAAAAAGGAAACCCCCCCCTCCCCCTCGAAGTCCATAGTTAAGCTCTTTTCTGACTCCCTAAAATTGAAAAGATCGTCGAGTGACCTTGTTCCTTCATGCTCGTTAAATTTGTCCAAAAGAACATCTACCGGTATGAGTTTAACCCTTTTTCCAACCAGTAGATTATTGTGGAAAAAGGTATGCCTCGAGAGATTCGTCTTTTCGGGAGAGTTCTCCTCAGTTAATTTTATACTTTTTTGAGCTAAGGAGACTAAACCTAGAAAAGTTTGTGAGTCCATAGTTAAGCACTTTTCATACTCCTTAAAATTGAAAAGATAGCCGAGTGATCTTGTCTTTTTCACACTCATTCAAACGGTTTTGAAAAGACGTCCTTTCAGTGCAAGTTTATCCATTTTTTGAGCTGATTGGACTAAATGTGAAAAAGGTAATCCCTGGAGTTTTATTTTTGCATTTTTTCAGACTCTGTCAATGTGAAAAACCACCAAGATTACCTTCTCTGGGCTCGCAAAATTTACATAGAAGGAGTATTGTTGTGTCATGCTTATTCACATTGTGGGTCTCATATTTGCGTCTTTGGCCTAATGTCGGCTCCATGTTGCTCTCAACTGAACCTTTAAATCATTCATTATACACAATCCTTGCAACACTTTTTGCCTCTCTAATCTGACACTGTGACCCATGGAGGAATTTTCCCTGAGTGTCCTTATCTTGCACATGTTCCTTGCCTTGAGCATCGGTATGTTTCATGCACTTGGAACTAGTTTTCTTGCTCACAACACTCGTTCCTCCTTTGTAACATAGCATTATTTTATTCTTTTTCAAGCTCGTTTAAAAATTGAAAAAGACAAAAAAATCAAATATTCCAAAAAGAGGGGACGGGAAATATACATTCATTTTTCGGTAGCAAAGATAGTCACCCTTGGACAAAGAACATCCTTTTGTTTTTTTTTCAATCATTGGGATCTAGTATGACCTTAGGAATTTGTTCTTGCTACATAGAGTTGTGTCCTCATCCGTTTGGTTACTCTTCCAAACATATGGAGAGTTTGTGGTGCCTCCTGTATCACAGACTTGTGTCAATATTACGATGCATGAGTCTGATCATCTTTCGTGCTTTTGTCCAAGGGAAGTTTTATCGAACTTGAGTCACATTTTATATAGTTTGTCTCTCAACTTTCATGAGTCGGCCATCCCATGAGTCTAGTCAAGTCTAGATTCAAAATCGATGAAGTTCTCTACCTGACCATTGAGATCCTCTAGTCTTTTCTTGATAGCTTGTCGAAGACATTAGAGTAGTGAGTCTTACACTCCAATTGTACTCCTACCTGAGTTTTGAAGATCTTGAATTTTTTGCTCGAGCTATGAAGTCTTCATCTCCTACCACAGGCGTCACTAGCTTCTTGAAGATGCATATTGTACTTATATATCTTTGACTGATTTTGAGATGTACATATGTTGTGTATTTCTCATGGCTACACTTTATATATTTATATGAAATGGATCTGCAGTGTACTTGATTGGAAGCCATGATTAGTTCATCCCGATCATGGGTATGCCCACCTCAGAGAGATAATTGTTGTTTTACAGATGGAACCTCTCGAACTCTGGTCCCGGCCTCACTCGACTACGTGCATTTTCATTGGTAAATATATTGTAATGTATTTCGACCATCAGTTGCTCTTCTGACATCATACATTAGGGGGCATCTGTTATAGCCCTAAAATTCCCTACTCATGCATATATGGCATTGGCCTTCCTACTTGCATAATTTTCAAAATCACCATTGAGGAACTCTATTTAAAAAACATTTTTTTGGAGAATGTACGCCCCCTATTGCACTACTGCCCGCGTACATACGCTTGTTGCATGTTAGAAATTCCACGTACATACACTAGCTTCACACTAAAAATCTCGCATACACCTCTAAAAGTTGCGAAAATTAAAAATTTGCAAGGAATTCGGTTGAATTGACCGGCTATTGGAGGTTTCCCAACCATTTCACCTGTTATAGCCCATCCCCAAACTGAATAACTATAATTTGGTCATATAAAGGAGGTCTTGGGGTCTCATTCCACAATCAATAATTAGAACGGTGAAACTCTGCCCAAATTCCCTTTCCCTCCTTGCCCAAGCATTTGCAACCTTTTTTGTGTTCTTGCCTCAACATTCCCTCTCTAGCCTTTTTCTCCCATACAATCCCTTCCCTTCCATTGGAGTGATTAGCAGATTGTGAGAGAAGGAATTTGGAAGGTGCACTTGGAGAAAATTTAAGAGGAGCCCAGACCACGTTCGCGGAGTGTCGGCCTACAAAGGTTGTAATTTCCAATCTTTGAGTATTGAATAAAAGAATCTTTTTCCCTGTCACAAATGATATCTTTATGTATTTTATTTGGTTTATGCATAATGAGTTATATCTAACCCAAATTTATGAATATAAATAGAATATTTGTATCCTTGTTTGCCTAAGCATTTATGCAGGTCAACTTTGGGAGGAGAGCAACATCCAAGGAAGCTTCAAAGCAGGAGGTGGTCTACATCGAACGTTGGACTAAAGGTACTGCTTCTGATACACTTTCATATTTCTTTATGTTCATATTTTTTGGAATGTTTGGGTTGGTTTAGGAATTAGATTGACTTTTAAGGGAGTCATTGCTCTTTCTATACTTAGAATCCTGGTATAGTTATAGGGGGATTTTCCCACTAGCACTCGTGCCTTAGAAAAATTCATGCCTTGGTAATATTTTCATCACCCAATCATCGCCTAGTCAACTGTGATGTTCCTGACTTGGCTAGTCTAGGAAACGTTGTTAATGTGTGTGTAGGATCAATTGTTTACAGCATATAAATGGTCATACAAATAATAAATGCGACAAAGGACTACAAAGTTTATATTATGATATCTCTATGGATTACAAAAGGTCGAATGCGGCTGAATAAAATGACAACACTTGGCCAGATCAAAAGATAAAAGGATCTTAACTGGAATACAAATAAACAACAAAATATAATACCTGGAATATGTGAGCACTGCAGGATCAATGGATGCATTGGAACTATGGCAGCTCATACAGTAACTGTTGGAAGTCTGGAAAGTTCACCCTGGGAGCTATACCTCTTGGAATGGCCTAGAAATTGTCCCAAATAATGCACCTTCCCTAGTCCTTAGTATTGGTAACTGTTGGACCCATATGCTGGTGGGTTTGGACCTTGAATGGATCCCCCTGGGGGAATGTGTCCCTCTTTCTCTGGAAAAATGCATCCTAGCGATTCCACCGTCAGAATCAGATGAGATGTGTCTCAAAATGACTACCTTGGTATACTGGGAAATGGGTCGAAAGGGTTTCCCTGAATATGGTCTGATGCTCGCTCGGGAACCCTGAATGTATCTGCCAAAAGTGTCACACTCCAAAGTCTAGAAAATGCATCCCAGATGATTCCATTGTCAGAATATGGCGAGGAACCAGGAAAAATATGTGCCTTGCCTTCCTCTCAAATGGGTCAGAGGGAAATCTCAGAATTCTCCCTAGATGGGACAAGTCAATCTCTAAACCTCCCAGAATTTATGCCCTCCCTCTAGATGAATGTGCCCTTACTGCTGAACACTGAGTAACTATTGTTGAAGGATGATGGAACACCTGTGTGATCTTCCTGGTGACTAGGGTGTGTCTCTCAACACTGAAATTAGCCAATTGGTGTCTTCCTCCTGGAATCCACTGAACTATCTCTCCTGAGATGGACCTCTCTCCTCAATGACAAGTCATAATATGCATAATGATGAATTAGGTCACTGACCCTTCCTTTATATCTTTCCAAAAACCTAAATCATGTTGAAACCCTAATTCACTGTTGACTTCCAAAACCCTAAATCACTATTGAAACCCTAATTCACTGTTGACTTCTATTTTTATCTCATAATGACTTAAAAGCACTTTTAACCTTTTTTAGCTCAATGTCACTTTCTGAATATAACACCTGGAGTGACCTCTAATAACCATGTTTACCCCTCTTTGGCCCTGGATAAGTCTAACGGGGTGGTTTAGAATATTAAGCCTCCTCTCTAGAGCTCCTATTTGGAAAGGGACATTACAGTCATCCCTTCCCAAAATTTCTTGTCCTCAAGCAATACCAGTCCAGGGTGTTGCAACACCTGCTCGCTCTCCCAAGTAGAGTCCTTTGTAAGGTAGCTAGAGAGGTAGTGGTGGGNGTCCACTATATTATTAAATAAGGCCCACTATGGTAGTTAGATATAATAAATGTAAGATGACTTCTTAGAAGGTTCTACTTTTAGAAGATTTCTCCTCTAGAATGTTATTAGGCGATGGTAGTACTATATAAAGGGGTTCAAGCAATGTAATGGGAAATTAACATAATTATTTCATTTGGATTTGAAGCTCATTAGGAGGTTTCCCCCTCGAAGAGGCAAGTGAACATGAGAGGATCCCTTCCATAATAGGATCCATTGTATGGTGTTACCCTACCCCAAGGGTTTTGATATAGTAAAGTGGTGGTTTTCTATATGGTTTCATATATCTTGTGTGGTGATTGTATTCATATATGTTTGGTACTATTGTGATATTTTGTATTCAATATTTGTTTCTTAACAAGTGGTATCAGAGCACTTTAATTGGCAGACATTGTGGACAAATAGTTTTTATTTTTGCAGATATTTTTTTTCGGAGAAGAAAAAAGAGGTCGGCGACATTCCTGAAATTTTCGATATATTTCTATGCAAAATTTGCAAAAAAAGGTTGTAGATCTGAGTTCCTCTCAAAAAACACCCAATTTGGAAAAAAAATCGTTCGAAACAGAGTCCGAGAAGTCAAGATATTGAAGTTTTAAAATCTGCAATTTTGGGGGGTTTTTTCCCTGGAAGAGGGCGCAATTTTTTTATTTCTGTAGCAGTTGGAGGCTGAATTTGCCTAAAAAAATTACAAATCTGAGTTCCTCTCACCATTTCACCTAATTTCAAAAATACAAATCAGCCAAAACGGAGTCTGGGAAGTGAAGTTATGAGCATTTTAAATTCAACAATTTTTCAGGGTTTTTCCATAAAACGCCGCGATTTTCTGTTGTAACTTATTGTTCTATTTTTTGGGTTTTTTCATGACGGTTGTGGGACCAAAGAGTTCATAGGGTGATCATATGTCTATTCCCTCTCAAACCCTCAAATAAATTCTACAAATTACTTAAGCATTCAAATCCCAATTGTATGACACATTAGATGTCAAATTGGATGGCCTCACAAACTACCTCAATGATAGTTTTCATGGTATTCAAGATTCATTGGATAGAATGCAAGAAAGATTTCTTATGGTGGATATCAGGGATGAGTATAATCAAGAAATATATGCTTGGTATGATTTGGAGGCCTATTGCGACGATTGGTATATGGATAGTTGTCATTTCTAGGATGACAACCACTTTCATATTTTATTTGATAACTCTAATCCACCTTCTGTAGAGAGTATCAATGTGGAAAATCGGGAGCTAATGATTATTACCAACGTCCATCCTTCATATTCTATAGTGTTATTATTCCTTCTAGATTCTTCTATGACCATTTTCCACTATGTGGATGGATCTTCTTATTTGGATCCACATGACAGGTGTCAGTCTTTGGAGCATCATTTTCATATTCCATATATTCCATGTGGGGTTCACATGAGCAATTGGACATGGGACCCTGGTTTACAATAGAGGTTGGACTACTTCAGCATGGTGGCTTCCATTTCTCAATGGGACCATGGTTCTCTAGTTTACTTCAGCATTGTGGTCCACACTTATCCATGGGACCCTGGTATATGGTTGTACATCAAGCGTTGAGGACAACGCTTTCATAAGGGGGATGGAATGTAAGGTGGCTAGAGAGGTAGTGGGGTGGGGTGGGGCAGAGGTCCCATAGTGATAATAGTAGAGGCCATTCAATGTAAGGTGGACTAGGTCCACTATATTATTAAATAATGCCCACTATGGTAGTTAGATATAATAAATCGGTAATTAGATATAATAAATGTAAGATGACTTCTTAGAAGGTTCAACTTCTAGAAGATTTTTCCTCTAGAATGTTATTAGGTGATGTTAGTACTATATAAAGGGGTTCAAGCAATGTAATGGGATATGAAGAGAAATATTGTATTGTGAGTTGTATCTCAATACGAGGATGCCCCCTCGAAGAGGAAAGTGAATAGGAGATGATCCCTTCCATAATAGGATCCATTGTACGATGTTGCCCTACCTCAAGGGTTTGATAGTAATAAATGAGATTTTGCATATTGTTCTTGTATATATGTTGTTGTTCTTTTGTATTTGGGTCTTTGGTTCTTAACACCCTCTCCATCTAATCAAACACTCTCTGATGACCCTTCTCCTCAGTTTTCGCTCCCAGAACTCCAAAACCTCCTCCGGAACCAACTCCAACTGTCCATTCTCATCCAATGGGGGAAGCTCCTCTGATGTTCTAATGAATTGTCCCACTGCCTTTTTTAGGCAAGACACGTGGAACATGTTATGAATCTTGCTCCCCTCTGGAAGCTCTAGCTCTTAATCAACCTCACCTACTCAGTGCATGATCCTATAAGGACCATAAAATCTGGGCTTGAGCTTCTCGGCCCCACTCTTCTTCAAAGATGATTGTCTATAGGGTTGGAGTCTAAAGAAAACCAAATCTCCAACCTAAAAGTTGCGCTCTATCCTGTGCATGTCCACACTTATCTTCTGTTGGTTTTGTGTCGTCTGCAGGTTCTCTTTCAACAAATTGAGAATCTCCTGACTCTCTATGATCTAATCCTTGGCCTTAGGAGCTCTACTCTCCCCAAAGACCAAGTCTACCAAAGTGGGAGCATCATATCCATACAATGCTCAGATGGGTGTCATACCAATGGACATGTGGAAGGTGGTGTTGTAGCAATGTTCTCCTAAATGTAACCACTTTACCCACGTTCTTTGTTGTCCTCCTACATAGTTCCTCAAATACCCTTCAACCCACTTGTTGACAATATTGGTCTACCCATCTATCTGAGGGTGATAGCTAGTGCTAGGTGTCAACTCTATCCCCACCAACCAAAACAATTCTCTCTAAAATGTCCCTATGAACCGATTGTCCCTGTCACTGACGATGATCTTCGGCAACCCATGAAGTCTGAATACCTCCATGAAGAAAATCTCAGCTACCTGAACTACGTTGTACTTTGTTAGTATGGAATAGAAGTGAGCAAAATTGGTCAATCTGTCAACCACTACATAGATACAATCCTTACCCTGGACCTTGGGTAGACCTGTGATGAAGTCCATAGATATACTCTCCCATTTCTGTTGTGGAATGGGGAGTGGTTGAAGTAGCCCTGCTGGAAGAGCATGCTATAACTTTTTCTGATGGAAAGTCACACACTCACTATGTGTCTCAGAACGTCATGTTCGAGGCCCCTCCATGAGAACCTCTCTCTGATCTGTCTATAGGCTTTGAAAAACCCTTGATGGCCTGCTAGAGGTGAAGCATGAACTGCGGTGAGGATCTTCTTCTTGAGCCCTGAATCTAGCACCAAGTAGACTCTATCCTTGCAAAATATGACATCGCCAATGACCCTATATTGGTCATCCTGTATCTGCCCATCCATCACCTCACAAGCAAACTTGTTCTTGGAATATTCCACTAACAAGTGGGATTTCCAATCTGCTGAAATCTCCATCAAAGAACACGTCGCAGGTCTCCTCGATAGTGCATCGGCCATAATGTTCTTCTTCCCCTTGACATACTCTATGTCAAATTCAAATGCCCGTACCTTTGTCACCCATTTTTGTTGGTGCTCACTGAGGTCCTTCTGCTCAAGGAAATACTTCAAACTATTGTGATCAGTCTTGACCACGAATTTGTTGTCCACCAAATATTATCTGAACTTGGTCAAGGCATGCATAATTGCCAACATTTCCTTGTCATAAATGGAGTACAAACTCTCAAGTTGACTAAGCTTCGGGATTTCGAACACAATGGGGTGTCCTCCCTGCATAAAAATTGCATCGATCCCTTCGTCGGATGCATCACACTCTAGTACAAATGGCAAGGTGAATTCTGGTAGTGCCAACACTGGACAAGTGCCCATGACTTCCTTCATGTGATCAAAGGATTCCTGTGATTTCTCAGTCCATATGAAGGCCCCATGCTTGGTAAGATTTGTCAGTGGTTCTCCAAGCTGAGAAAAACCTCGGATGAACCGCCTGTAATAGCTGCACAACCCAAAGAAGCTCCTCAATTATGTCACGTTCCTGGGTGTCGACCAATCCAGAATGGCCCTGATCTTCTCTTGGTGCACCTGTACCCCCTGTGCACTGATGATGTGGCCTAAGTAAAGCAGCTTTGTCATACCGAACTCACACTTGGACTCTTTTTCATATAATGACTATGCCTCCATGATGCTCAATACCTCATCCAAGTGCCTCATATGCTCTTACCATGACCAACTATAGATCAAGATGTCATCGAAGAAAACCAGGACTGATTTCCTTAAATGATCCCTGAATATATGGTTCATGCAAGACTAGAATGTAGTGGGTGCATTAGTTAGCCCAAATGGCATAGCCATGAACTCAAAGTGTCCAAAATGACATTGAAATGTCGTCTTCTCTATGTCCTACTCTCAGATGTTGATCTAATGATATCCAGAGCGTAGATCATTTTTTGAGAAGAAAAATGCCCCATGCAGTTCATCCATCAACTCGTTAATGCATGGGATAGGGTACCGATTCTTGATGGTTTTCTTGTTCAAGGCTCGATAATCAATGCACATCCTCATGGTGCCATCCTTCTTCAAAACTAAGACAACTGAAGAAGCAAATGGGTTGTTGCTCGGTCTGATGTGTCCCATCACCAACAATTCCTTGATTGCCTTCTCTATCTCATCCTTGAACCTCCTAGGATGACGATAGGGGGGATGATCATAGGTTTAGCCCCTTCCTCCAACTCAATGGTGTGCTCAAACCCTCTGTCAGGTGGTATCCCTGGTGGAATTGCCTCAAAGATCTGTTGATGTCGTCCCAATAAATTCTTGATCTCTGTATGGTATTGTTGTCAACCTTCTGAATCCTTCTGAGTAGTGATCAAGCATTATGCGGCATATGCTACCTCCCCATGTCTGAATATCCTCTCCATCCTCTTGGCTGAAAATGTCATGGGTACTCCTATCGACATACCTCTTAAAACAACCTTCTTCCCATCCTAATCTCTGAATCCCATTTCCAAGGTTTGGTAGTTGGTGGTGATTTTTCCCAAGGTAATCATCCATTGAACTCCTAACACCACATCTGTGTCTGATAGGTAAACCACATAAAATGTGTCTCTCACTATGTAGTTTCCTAACTTCATCTCTAAGTTTGGAACTCTGTCTAGACACTCCACTGCGTGGCCATCTGCTACCCAACATCAAACCCCTCAAACTCCTCTATTTGAAGTTCCCATCTCGATACTAGTGAAGCATCGATGAAGTTGTGGGTGGCCCCACCATCTATCAGGGTGATTTCCTATTTCCCCTTAATAATCTCTTTAATATGGAGGGTATCCTACCTGGAAACACCAGAAAGGGTCGCTATGACTCCTCCCTTTGCTAGTTTCCTCATGTTAGCCTACTCTGGCGGTTGTGGGACTACTGGAGGATGGGCTCCTGCCAGTGTCGGTGGTCTATGGGGAGGTTTCTCCTCTGCTGGTGTTGACTCCTCCTCTGAACTAGTGGATCCACTGTCCTGCTCCTCCTCCTCACTGTCCACACTGTCTGCTGCTACCTTAATATAATTAATCTCTCCCTTGCCCATGCACCTGTGGCCTGGGACCCAAGGATATCTACAGCTAAAGCAAAGCTTCTTCCTCATAATATCTCGCCTAGTCTCACCATACAACTTCTCCTTGACCTTCCATTCTCTTTGGAATGGCTTCCTGTCTCGATCCCTCTAGAGCACAAATGGTTTGGAAAAAGTTGTATTCTTTGGCACTGAGTCTGCCAGATCTCGAGTGTGAAGGATGGCATCCTGTAAAGTGGGAGGCTTGTATGCCTTCACCCATCCTCTCAAAGGATCTGTGAGTCCTTCTATGAATAGCATGATCATCCTGGGCTCTAATATATCTGTCACTGCCACAACTACCCGCTGAAACTCTGTGATGAATTCCTCTGCTATGCCAGTTTGTCTCAACTAGGCTAGATCCCTGAAGTGTATCTTGGGATCCTTCCTGTCAAACCTGTCCATGAGCCTACCTGTAAACTCCCTATAGGAGGTGATGTGACTGTGACCCAACGTCACCATTCCATGATACCACCACTCATGTGCCTCACCCTCCAAGTGTAAGGTCACGAAACTGATGGCCTCTGTCTCAGTCATCTGGTTGAGCTTGTAATACATGTCTAGCTTTTGTACCCAAGCTCTGGCGGTGTATTTGGATGATCCGTCAAAAGAAGGGATGGTGAGTTTCCCAACTTTTTGAATGAAATTGAGGTTATGCCCCTGTTACTATTGTGGTCCTCCCCTTTGCGGCTCTCTGGGGCGGTTCTTAAGTCTGAGTCCACAGTACTCAACTAAGGTCATGTCCTGAAGGAAGTCACAACCCAATGTTGCGTACTCCCTCCTATACTCTGCAATGTCATCTGCATGAGTGGGTGGCCTATGTGCTATCGGTGACAGTGCTGCTACCAGGGGTGCCCTCTGGAAACTGGGAAACAAGGGTCTGGGAATCCTACTCGTAGAGGTGTATGTGAGAGAGGGTGACTGGGGTCTACTGCCTGCTCCTGAGTTCCCCTGTGTTTCATGCGGGACTTGTGTGTCTGGGGTGCCCACTCTAGCCAATCTATCAACTACCTGTGCCAAGGACTGAGACATGGTCCATTGACTAGCTAACATATCATTGATAACCTACATGAAAGTTTTCTCTAGATCTATGTGGGCCTTTCCACTGCCCTCTAGTTGCTCATATCTGTCTCCTAGCATCCTCTCTGCCTCACGCTCATCCCCATGCTCTTCCCTTCTCTCTGATTCTATGTGTGCCTCTTCCTCTTCCTCTGAGATAGGAGGAAAAAGGGGGAAATCAAGCCTATGCCTTCTTTCCTTATGCATGTTGTAAGTGACATATTCATCACCTACGTGTTCACGACCCTCTAGGTCTTTTGCTGCACTCATTGTCTTTAGTCACATGATGGAAGGACTAAAGATTTGATACCACTGTAATGTTCCTGACTTGGCTAGTCTAGGAAACACTGCTAATGTGTGTGTAGGATCAATCGTTTACAGCATATAAATGGTCATAAAAATAATAAATGCGACAAAGGACTGCAAAGTTTATATTATGATATCTCTGCGGATTACAAAAGGACGAATGCAACTGAATAAAATGACAACACTCAACTATATCAAAATACAAAATGATCTTATCCGGAATACAAATAAACAACAAAATATAATACTCGGAATATGTGAGCATTGTGGGATCAATGGATGCATTGGAACTATGGAAGCTCGTACGGTAACTGCTGGAAGTCTGGAAAGTTTTCCCTGGGAGCTATACCTCTTAGAATGGCCTAGAAACTGTCCCAAATGATGCACCCTACCCTGGTCCTCGGTACTGGTAACTGTCAGACCCCTTTACTGGTGGGTTTGGACCCTAGATGGATCCCCCTGGGGGAATGCACCCCTCTTTCTCTAGAAAAATGCATCCTAGTGATTCCACCATCAGAATCGAACAAGATGTGTCTCAAAATGACCGCCTTGGTCTACTGGGAAATGGGTCGGAAGGGTTTCCCTGAATATGGCACGATGCTCGCTCGGGACACCTGAATGTATCCGCCAAAACTGTCGCACTCCAAAGTCTGCACCCCAGATGATTCCTCCGTCAGAATCTAGCGAGGAACCAGGAAAAAGATGTGCCTTGCTTTCCTCTCAAATGGGTTGGAGGGAAATCTCAGAATTCTCCCTGGATGGGACAATTCGATCTCTAAACCTCCCAGAAGTTGTGCCCTCCCTCTGGATGAATGCACCCTTGATGTTGAACACTGAGTAATTGTTGTTGAAGGATGATGGAAGACCTGTGTGATATTCTCAATGACTAGGGTGTGTCTCTCAACACCAAAATCATCCAACTGGCATATTCCTCCTAGAATCCACTGAACTATCTCTCCTGAGATGTGCCTCTCTCCTCAATGACAAGTCATAGTCTGCATAATGATGAATTAGGTCACTGACCCTTCCTTTATAGCTTTCCAAAACCCTAAATCATGTTGAAACCATAATTCATTGTTGACTTCCAAAACCCTAAATCACTACTGAAACCTTAATTCACTGTTGACTTCTATTTTTAGCTCATAATGACTTAAAAGCGCTTTTAACCCTTTTTAGCTCAATGTCACTTTCTGAATATAACACATGTGACTAGAGTGACCTCTAGTAACCATGTTTACCCCTCTTTGGCTCTGGCTATAGTCTAACAGGGTGGTTTAGACCATTAAGCCTCCTCTCCGGAGCTCCTATTTGGAAAGGGACATTACATCAACCTATGAATGCCTTACCTGGCATGCCACGTCCATGTGTTACCTGGGGATATGTCCACCTCAATTCCATGTGTTCCCTAGAGATAGGTCCACATCATTGCCATGTTTCACCCATAGATAGGTCAATGTCATTGCCACATGTCCCAATATAGTAGGTCCACGAAAAGGGGGAAGAAACTTAGGATAATAAATAATATTAAAAAAATTAGCAAAGTGTTTGTGGAGTTACGAGAATGTGGAGGTAAAAGTAAAAAGACTAAGTATGAGGATGGACATGAGCACTTTGTGGGTCTGGAACATGTTGGATTCCTGCAGCATGAAGGAGGTAGGTGAGAAGATAAAACTCAATAAAAATACTAAGTATGAGGAAATTATGGATGCAGGACACAAGACATGAGAACTTTACTTTACGGGTCTGGAACTAAGTATAGGACTCTATTAAAGCATAATGTAAAACCCAGTAAAATCATTAAGTCATGAATGGTGCAATTTGGGTAACGTGAAGGAGTTAGGCGAGAAGATAAAACTCGGTAAAAGGACTAAGTATGAGGAAAGGATGGATGCGGGACACAAGACATGAGAACTTTGTGCGTCAGAAACTAAGTATAGGACTCAGTAAAAACAAGTGTAAAACCCAGTGAAATGACTAAGTCATGAATGGTGCAATTTGGGTAACGTGGAAGATAGAGGTGCAAATTGTCACGCGGGTTAGAAGTCATGTGGGATTGAAGGTGGAAATGAGGGTATGGTCTCCCACATTAAAAAAAAATACTAAGTATAAAACTAATTGAGGGTGAAATTTGGGTAATGTGAAACTGGAGGGGTCCAAATTGAGGGTTATGAGATTGCAGGTGCGGACACGAGACATGGAAAAAAGGTGAATGAAGAGGGAGGTTTTCCCGCATCTGTGAAAAAAATATTCCCTCATCCGCAATGGAATACTTAGTGAAAAAAAGAGTAAAACATGGCAAGTCATGAAAAATGACTAAGTGTTGGGGAGCTAAGTAGTAGGGTTACATGAAAATAAGAAAATGGAAATGAATGAAATATGAAATATATAAAATGGAAAAAGGAAAAAGGAAAATGGAATATGAAAAATGGAAAATGGAAAATGGAAAATTGAAATAGGAAAAGTAAAATGGAAAATGGAAATAAATTATGAAAATAATAATGAAAATGAATAAGTGGACATGGAAAATGAAAATAAATTATGAAAATGAATGTGGAAATGAATTATGAAAATGACTAAGTGGTGTGTATTATGAAAATTAACTAAGTGGATATGAAAATGAAAATGGCTAAGTATGGAAATAGTTAAATGTGGAAATGGTTAAGTATGGAGAATACTGAGGAAGGAGAGTAGAGTGGAAAGAAGGAAAAATGGCTAAGTATAAAGTGTGGAGAATGGAGAATAAATAAAATGGAAAAATGGCTATGTATGAAGAAGCATAATGTGGGAGAAAAATGGTTAAGTATGGAGAAGTAGATTGTGGGAGAAAAATGAAATATCTTGGACATATGAAACTCTATTTTAGATTCCATAAAGTGTTGAACATAGTTGAGACATAGGGCAATTTAGTGAGAATATTGGCATAAGTATTTTCCTTCTTTTAGTCTCTTCTTTTATTTTCTTCTCTTTTGTTTCAAAGAGAAACTATTCCCATTAGACTTTCATTATGAAGAACTATAGGGTTGAAGCCGATTGGAAACTTGTTGGGTCTTCACAATGAATACTTGAAGATTATTTGGAACTTTCCAAGTTTGAAAAATTTTTGGTCTCTATTTGAAAGAAATAAATAGGTTCACATATTTACCCCAATCACTTAATTGATGAATGTTAGGAAAACACATCAACATAAGTGTTGCCTACTATTAGAAAATCATGAGCCTTATGAATAGGAATAACTACTTTCCTCAATCCATGTACACCATGGTGTATTATTTGGCTTTGAATATGGAACTAGAGGTTCCTCTCGATGTCCTAATTCAACACATTCCTAGATAGTGCTCAATTACATTGAATCCCTCCTTAAATTTGATATATGATTGTCCACGAGGGAGGTGACTCACTTGGCAAGTCTTTGACAAAATGAAGTAGAATTCAGAAATTTAAAAAAAAAAAAAAATACCATCATTTACCTATATTGAGAGACTAAAAAAACCTTTAGGCCTTTCAAACATAAACATCATTATTCCACAATGAGTTGGATTCACAAGCCCGAGAGGAAGAAAAACATCATGCCAGAGTAGAGTTGATAGTATGTAGGTGTAGGAGTCTCGTCTCTTCCCATTAATGTTCAATTTCTTGAGGTTCTATGTGAGATTACATGCCATGTGGTTTATTAAGAATCTTCAGGTACTTTCCATATGTTCGAGTACCAAGAAAATATGTATCAAAGTACTAAACATTAATTAGGGGATAAATTGGTAAGATAATGCACCATTAACCATGATCTCCCCTTCCTTTTGTGATGAACTGGTATTTAGCCACTAATATGCCTCTTAATTATGTTCACTCAATACATGTTATTATTGAATTTTGGTGAAGGATCCTTCTAGTTGTCTACATCAATCTAGAATTGAAGCTAGAGAATTGTCCTTGAGTACTGATTTTTTTACCATATGATTGATAATGATTATAGAGTCAATAATCACAATGCTCAAATGCACTCTTATTCCTTTGGTGATTTGATCCCTTACCAAAGTGCATATTCCTCTATTTTATTGTTGGAAGAAATTCCTAATCCCCAAGTGAAATAGGTTTCTATCATCCCTTCAATGTCAATAATGACACCCCCAACACCTACCACCCCAATTGTTGTGATTGTTTTCACAAAGATCACTGATAGTGATTTTAATATCCTCTAACAATGTTTACTTACTACTCTTTTCATGGCTTGATTTTTGCGTGCATGTACTATTTGGAGAGCAAGAATTATATTAGAAATGTAACAAATAAATTCTACTCATTGTTTATTCTTCCAATACAAAATACAAGAGCAAGGACTTTACAACCCATGGCTCTTATTTTCTCTATATGAACAAAGTGGATGAGAGAAGACAAAACAATGTGATGAGAACTGAATTATAGAAAATCAAAAGTTGGAACATAATATCTACGCAAATTGAAGTGATGTTTTGGTGTATGATATCAAATGGACCGCTTAATAAATAAGGAAGCAAAATCTGACAATATGAAGAGAATGATTAATAAATGGACTTGTAAAATTATAGAGGAAAGAACTAAGAGTAGAAACATGATATTGGTCACAGTTTGTGGCATTGTGGCATTGTTCCACTTAGGTGGATAAGGTGAGTAAGCTAAGGGATCATGGAGCACACTTGTCTTGATCAAGCTTTCCAATGTAAATATTTGTGCTTCAAGTATCCTAGTGGGAAACTAGGGTTTCATATTATCCAACAATGCTCGAAAGTTGTGACATCATATAGAAGTGTATCATTAATTATAGAGGATAAAACAAATTATCACAAGCCTTCTCATTTGAGTGTTAATGTGGAAAACCAAATCTTTAAATTKCTCATGTATATGGAAAKTTGGTGTGCCTTTTTCAACTTATAAAGCTTTTTGGAAAATACATCAAATTCAACTGAGTTGAACCAGTGATCCAAATTATTTTCGGCAYGAAATGAAAGCGGAGATATAATCAAGAAAAAAAAAGAGATATTGCGAGAGATACAAATAATATAACAAAGATATATCAGATATATAACAAGAGGCACAGATATACAGTAATACACAATTTCTATTAATGAGGGAAATGTACAGAACTATAAAATTACAGACTAAAAAACTCGCTAGAATGGTGGCAGCTTATCTCTGAGAAGATATGTGATGGCTACGCTCCTTCACAAGAACATGATTACACTGAGGCTCTAAATTCCTTTTTAACATAAATAAAATACAAAACCCTAACCTCGGAAGATGAAAAGCCAACAATTTTTTGGACCTTGTTTTGGGTAGTTTGGTGTATCAACTTCCCATGGGCGTAACTTTGGCATACGATCTCCGTTTTGGGTGCACGATAGCTCGTTGTAAAGGAATATTCGATGAGATTCATTTTGGAGGCTCAATGAGAGCCTTTATCTATCATTGAGATGCTTGATCCAGAAAAAACTTCATTTAGGACCTAAAAATGGCCCCGAAAGTTTAGGAACCGAAAAACTGTTAAAAATAATAAATTGCCAGAAGATTGTTTTGAGCCAGTTGGAATAGGTGGGTGGCCACCATTATCCACCTGGATCAATCAGTTTCCAGGTGTTGAGTGACATTCATTGGTKTTGAGTGGCATTCATCGGTGTCCTTTTTCGTCCTTTCGTGACCCTTCTTTTCTTGTGTCWTAGAATGGTTTTTAGGAGGTTTCTTTTTAGGGCCATGTTTATCATACTTTACTTGTTGTGGATTTGCAGACCCGAAATCTTTTTTGTTCTGGTGCCTAAATTTCTGCTCAATTTTGACAACATATCTATAGGAAGCTCCCAAYGATGAGATGTCCGGAAACTCCATTTTAGTTTGGATGTACTTGTGTAGAGCCCCGCGGTATTTCAAAACCAAATGTCGCTAAGAATATTTTATACCCAACTTGGTGCACAAGGCATGGAAGGTATTGGTGAACTCCAAAACTGCTTAGCCCCTCTCTTGATGCAGCATGTTCCATCTCATGTACTGGTCATCATAGTTACCAACATGGTAATATTGTTCCTTGACTGCATCCACACAAAAATCCCAAGTGGGCTCGGCCCCATATATTCCAAACTCCTTTGTGGAACTTTTCTCCCAGTAAATTTTCCTGGCAATGTTTAACATGGGGGGGAGCCTTAAGGAGTGCAAAGGTGATCTTTTCCCTATTGGAAAAATTGTGAACGGAGAAATAACCTTCTAGGAGATTTAACCATTTTTCTAGGGAATCCGCATCTATCTGTCCTTCAAATACGGGAATATCAAAATTAACTTGCACCTTGAAAGGTGAGGTACCTCCAAATTGGTCGCTTGATAAAGATGTGTTTGTTGATATCGATAGACGTTGACGGATGTGGGAAAATTTCTCCATCATTTCATCCCTCTTTCGCATGAGATATTTCTCAAGCAACAAATTAATACAATCTTATGCTCCGTCGTTTTTCTTTTCTTCTGCCATGGGGGGTTTTTTGAACATGCGAGAGAGATTGAGAGACAAGCTCAAGGCCCAAATTTATATACTTATACCTTGTTGGGGACATGCACTAAAAAACGATCAAGAGCATCCTACTCTGATACCACTGATCTAGATTATTTTTGGTACAAAATGAGATCGGAGATATAATCAAGAAATACACAGAGATATTGCGAGAGATCCAAATAATATAACAAAGATATATCAGATATATAAAAAGAGGCACAGATATAAAGTAATACACAATTTCTATTGATGAGGGAAATGTAAAGAACTGTAAAATTACAAAGTGAAAGTCTTGCTAGAATGGTGGCAGCTTATCTCTGAGAAGAGATGTGATGGCTACACTCATTCGTAATAAGATGATTACAATGAGGCTCTAAAGACATTTTTGACATAAATAAAATCCAAAACCCTAACCCTGGAAGATGAAATGCCAACAGTTTTGTGAACCCCATTTTGGGTAGTTTGGTGTATCAACTTCCCGGGGGCGTAACTTTGACATATGATCTTCGTTTGGGGCGCACGATATTTCATTGGAAAGGTATCATCAAGGAGATACATTTTGGGGGCTCAACGAGAGAATTCGATAGGAATTGAAGTGCTCGATCCCCCAAAAAAATTCATTTAGGCCCCTAAAATGGCCCCGGAAGATTAGGAACCGAAAAACTACTAAAAATAGTAAATTGCCAAAAGATTGTTTTGATCCAGTTGGAATAGGTGGGTGGACACTAATATCCACCTGGATCAATCCTCCCTCATTAGGAAGCAATGGTTTCCATTGCGTTGAGTTCCTGGGGGAGAGGGAAAATCGTTTTCTAAATCTGCATCTTGATGAGCTACTTGTCTTGCTAGAGAAGTTGTGTTGCTTATCTTGTTGAAGGTTGTCACAAACCTATGGATGGAAGGGATGAAATTTTTTAACCAGTTTGGCTACATGAGATGACTGTGTGTAAAAGGAATCCTTGTGCTTTTTTTCAATATTTTCCACCTTCTTCTGCTGGACAGAAGGTGCTTGGACTAAGGATACAGTGGTTTCTGTGTTCTTCTGTTAACCTTTTGAGTAGACTGTGAAGAAGCTTAATTTTGTAGTCTAAGATACTACCTTGTGGCACTGTTTAGGTGGGACAATAGTTGGAACTACCTCTGGTATTATGTAGAGATGACCCCCCAGAGTAACAATGAGACTACGGGGTTGAGACTCATAAATAGCATGGCGCTTCCACATATATAGTTGGCCCAAAAGAACATCACAGACATCCAGGAGGGAAACATCACATAATACCTCATCCTTGAATGGCTAGATGACATATGACAATTGGCATTGTTGGCTAACATGGAGATCTCATCCCTAGCAAAGCCATCCAATGTTTTATGTTTGTGGGTGTGGTGTTGTTGAAAATATCAACTGTTTGACGACCTCTGCTGATATGAGTTTTTTCTGCCTTCCACTATCAAAAATGAAATGCAACAAGGTCCCCTTTACCCACATCTGTGAATGGAAGAGGCGCTTCCCCTCTTTAGGATCTACTGGTTTTTCTGGTTGAATTGTTATGATCATGATAGTAGCAGTGGGGTCTGCATCAATGATCCATCTTCTCCCATTATTTTCTGAATCAGATTATGAATCTGGGTTCGGATATTTTTCTTTAATCTCGGCCACTAGTGACTATTTTGAGCGACATTCATCGGTATTGTGCCAGGAGATTTTGTGGAAATCGCACCACTTTCTAATGTCCTTCTTCATATTTTCGTGACCCTTCTTTTCCTCTGGCTTAGAATGGTTTTTTAGGAGGTTGTTTGTTAGGTTCGTCTTTATAATACTTTGGTTGTTGTTCATTTGCAGACCCAAACTCCCAATTTTTCTGGTGTCTAAATTTCTTCTCAATTTTTCCATCATATCGATAGGTAGCTCCCAGTGATGAGATGTCCAGAAACTCCATTTTAGTTTGGATGTGCCTGTGTAGAGCCCCACGGTATTTCAGAATGAAATGTTGCTCTGAATATTTGATACCCAGCTTGGTGCGCAAGGTATGGAAGGTATTGGTGAACACTGACACTGCTTGGCCCCTCTCTTGATGCAATGTGGTCCATGTCATGTACTGGTCGTCATAGTTACCAACAGGGTAATATTGTTCCTTGTCCGCATCCACAAAAAAATACCAATTGGGCTCGACCCCATATATTCCAGACTCCTTTGTGGAAATTTTCACCCAGTAAGTTTCCCACCAATGTTTGACATGGGGGAGACCCTTAAGGAGTTCGAAGGTGATCTTTTCCCTGTCGAAAAAATTGTGAACAGAGAAATAACCTTCTAACATATTTAATCATTTTTTTAGAGCATTCGCATCTATCGGTCCTTCAAATATAGGAATATAAAAAATAACTTGTACCTTGAAAGGTGAGGTGCCTCAAAAGTGGTCGCTTGATGAAGATGCACCTATTGTTATTGGCATGCATTGAAGGATGTGGGAAAAATTCTCCATCATTTTGTCCCTCTGTCACATGAGAGCTTGCTCAAACAATAGATTAATAGAATCTTATGCTCTGTCATTTTTATTTTCTTCTACCATGGAGGTTTTCTTGGGAATGTGAGAGTGATTGAGATACAAGCTCGAGACCCAACTTGCTATACTCAGACCTTGTTGGGGACATGCACTGGAAAACGATCAAGAGAAGTATGCTCTGATAACACTGATTCAGATTATTTTCGTCATGAAATGAGAGTGGAGATATAATCAAGAAATACACAGATATATTGTGAGACAGCCAAATAATATAACGGAGATATATCAGATATATAAAAAGAGACACATATATACATTAATACACAATTTCTATTGATGAGGGAAATGTACAGAACTGTAAAATTACAGAGTGAAAGACTCGCTAGAATGGTGGCAGCTTATCTCTAAGAAAATATGTGATGGCTATGCTAATTCACAAGAAGATGATTACAATGAGACTCTAAAGGCCATTTTAAGATAAATAAAATCCAAAACTCTAACCATGGAAGATGAAAAGTCAACAGTTTTGTGGACCCCTTTTTGGATAGTTTGGTGTATCAAATTCCTAGGGACGTAACTTTGGCATACGATCTCTATTTGGGGCACACGATAGCTCGTTGGGAAGGTATTGGAAAGAAGATTCATTTTGGGGGATCAATGAGATCCTTTAGGTTTATTTTAGGTGCTTGATACCAAAAAAACTTCATTTAGGCCCTCAAAATGGCCTCAGAAGTTTAGAAAGAAAAAATGCTAAAAATAGTAAATTGTCAGAAGATTGTTTTGAGATAGTTGGAATAGGTGAGTGGTCATCGATATCCACTTGGATCAATCCTATCTCCTTATGAATCCATGGTCTCCATTGTGTCTAGTTCCTGAGGGAGATAGAAAAGTGTTTGTTGAATCTGCATGTTGATGAGATGCTTGCCTTGCTAGAGAAGTTGTGTTGCTTATCTTGTTGAAGGCATCCACGAACCTGTGGCTTGAAGGGTTGGAAATTTTTAACTAGTATTTCTACATGAGATGACTGTGTGCAAAAGGAATATTTGTGGTTTGCTTCAATATTGTTGAGTTGCTTCTTTTGGAGAGAATTTTCTTGGACTGAGGCTACAATGGTTGCGGTGTTCTTTTGTTCACTTTTTGAACATGCTATGAAGACGATGAATTTTGTATTATGAGATACTACCCTGTGACACTTTTTAGGTGGGACAGTAATTGGAACTACCTCTGGTATTCTGTAGGTATGACACCCCATACTAACAATGACACTACGGGGTTGAGACTCATAAATAACATGGAGCTTCCACATATAGGGTTGGCCAAAAAAAACATCACAAACATCCATCAGGGAAACCTCATATAATACATCATCCTTGAAGGGCTGGATGTCATATGACAATTGAAACTACTGTCTAACATGGATATCACATCCCTGGTGAAGCCACCCGATGTTCTATGGATACGGGTGTGGTGTTGTCGACAAAATCAACTTTTTGACGACCTCTATTGAGATGAAGTTTTTTTGGCTTCCACTATGAAAAATGAAATGCAATTTGGTCCACTTCACCCACATATGTGAATGGAAAAGGTTCTCCCCCTCTTCAGTATTTGTTGGTTCTTCTAGTTGAATTGTTTCAGCCATGACAGTAGCAGTGGGGTCTACGTCGATGATATGTCTTCTCCCATTATTTTCTGAATCGGATTTTGAATCTAGGTTAAGATCTTTTTCTTTGATCTCAGGCACCAATGATTGTTTTGAGGGACATTCATCAGTGTTGTGCCAGGGTCTTTTGTGTAAATCACAACACTTTCCAGTGTCCTTCTTTGTCTTTCCATGACCCTTATTTTCCTGTGGCTTAGACTAGTTTTCAGGAGGTTGTTTGTTAGGGTCATCTTCATTATACTTTGGTTGTTGTGTATTTTCATTCCCAAACTCCCATTTTTTCTGGTGCCTAAATTTCTACTTGATTTCGACATCATATCGATTGGCCACTCCCAGAGATGAAATGTCTAGAAACTCCATTTCAGTTTGGATGTACCTATGTAGATCCCCATGGTATTTCATAACCAAATGCCACTAAGAGTATTTGATACCCAATTGGTGTGCAAGGTATGGAAGGTATTGGTGAACTCTGGCATTTCTTGGCCCCTTTTTTGACGCAACGTGGTCCATCTCATGTATTGGTCGTCATAGTTACCAATAGGGTAATATTTTTCCTTGACCACATCCACAAAAAAATCCCAAGTGGGATTGGCCCCATATATTCCAGATTCCTTTGTGGAACTTTTTTCCCAGTAAAATTTCCCACGAATGTTTGACATGGGGGATAACCTTAAGGAGTGTGAAGGTGATATTTTCCCTATCGAAAAAATTATGTAAAGAGAAATAACCTTCTAGCAGATTTAACCATTTTTCTAGGGCATCTGCATCTATCTGTCCTTCAAATACGAGAATATCGAAATTAACTTGTACCTTGAAAGGAGAGGTGCCTCCAAAGTGGTCTCTTGATGAAGACGCGCATGTTGTTATCGTCATGCCTTGAAGGATGTGGGAAAATTTCTCACATCATTTCGTCACTCTATTGCTTGAGAGCTTGCTTAAGCAACAGATTAATATAATATTATGCTCTGTTGTTTTTCTTTTCTTCCACCATAGATGTTTTCTTGGGCATGCGAGATTGATTGAGAGAAAATCTCGAGACCCAACTTTCTATACTCAAACCTCATCGAGAACATGCATTAAAAAATGATCAAGAATAGCATGCTTTAATACCACTAGTCCGAATGATTTTTGGCATGAAATAAAAGAGGATATATAGTCAAGAAATACACATAGATATTGCAAGAGAGCCAAATAATATAATATATATATAACAAGAAGCACAAATATACAGTAATACATAATTTCTATTAATGAGGGAAATGTATAGAACTGTAAAATTGCAGAGTGAAAGACTCGCTAGAATGGTGGCAGCTTATCTCTAAGAAGAGATGTGATGGCTACGCTCATTCGTAAGAAGATGATTAAAATGAGGCTTTAAATTATTTTTTAACATAAATAAAATCCAAAACCCTAACCCCGAAAGATGAAAAGTCAACAGTTTTGTGGACCCCGTTTTGGGTAGTTTCGTGTATCAACTTCTTGGGGGCGTAACTTTGGCATACAATCTTCATTTGGGGAACATGATAGATCATTGGAAAGGTATCGTTGAGGAGATTAATTTTGGAGGAAAATAAAATCCTTTGCCTAATTTTGAGGTGCTTGATCCCGAAGAAACTTCATTTCTTCCCTCAAAATGGCCATGAAAGTTTAGGAACCAAAAAAATGCTAAAAATAGTAAATTGCCAGAAGATTGTTTTGAGCCAGTTGGAATAGGTGGGTGGTGACCGATATCCACCTAGATCAATCCTCCCTCTTTAGGAAGCAATGGTATCCATTGTGTTGAGTTCCTAGGGGAGAGGGAAAAGCGTTTGTTGAATCTGCATCTTGACGAGTTGCTTTCCTTGCTCGAGAAGTTGCATTGCTTAGCTTGTTGAAGGCTATCATGAACCTATGCCTGGAAGGGTTGGACCATTTTTACCAGTCTAAACACATGAGCTGACTGTGTGCAGAAGGAATCCTTGCACTTTTCTTCACTCTTTTCAACCCGCTTCTGCTAGACAAAAGGTGCTTGAACCTAGGCTATAGTGCTTGCGGTGTTCTTATGTTCACCTTTTGAAAATACTGTGAATAAGTTGAATTTTGTAGTCTAAGATACTACCTTGTGAAACTGTTTAAGTGGGACATTAGTTGGAACTTTTATAAAAATAGGTGTGCTTGTTTAACCATCGACAATATAGCAATATTGTCACCCAACCATAGGTCAAAGCCACCCTTGAGCACCTTAACCTTGACAGAGAATAATTTTGGAAGAAAACCCTAGGCCTAATATCCAATCAATGTAGTGTACCTCTCTCTAGAGATAGTGCACAAGGAAGAAAGTCGAAACCATAACCAAGAGAAAGTCCAAGCCTAAAACCAAAAATACAAGTTGCAGTAGCTGCAACTTGAGTTACTCTCCAGACTTGCGCACTTACTAAATTTCTACAATGCACACTAGATTTTTGCAGTTGTGAGTTGTGTGTGTACAAATGAGATCTAGCATCTAGTATTTATACTGCTCTTTCTCGGTTGTCTGGGTCGACTTCTCTTTCTGGAGGCTAAAGAATTAATATTAAATTATTTTATTTAGCCGACTTTTCTTCTAGGGTTATATCCAATGCTTTAGGTTTTCTTATTGCTTCCCAGAATGTTCTATTCTTTCCAGGGTTACGTGGAGGTTAAAACCTYCTGCATCTACCATAATATCAACACTCCCTCCTAACTAGGGAGGTATTTAAGGAAATGGTATTGAGCACAAACATACCATTCAACAGGTAGCATCATCATAGCCACTCAGACTATCTCATGATTAAATCATAGCACCATCATCACTATTAGTATCATCTGACMACATCAACTGCATCATCTCTTTAATCCATACTCCATTTGAGTAATGATGTTTGAATAAGTCACTTGCTCCAYAGAGTGATACAAGAACTATTCTTCTAATCCAGACATATGTCCTAGAAGAATAATTGTTCCAACATATGTTGGAAGCCACACTATGGGATACAAGAACTATTCTTCTAATCCGAACATATGTCCTAGAAGAATAACTGTCTTGGACCATACACTGACTATCCATCTAGATGGTAATCATTTTCAACACTATTGATAGTCTTCGTGGCAATAAAAAAAATGTCATTCAATAGAACACAATTGTGTCTATCCATAGTAGTACACAACTACTATCCAGTGGTACACAACCACACCAAGTAGCACATGGCTACTTGATAAGTGACACATAGTCACAAACAGTGGAACACATCCAACATAGTGGCATACAACTACTTTTCAGAGAAATATGATCTCTGCAGTGATCACATCATCCGATATCAACCTGTATAACAATATCATGATACAAACTGATTCATTTGGTCCATTCTTCCACTCACATATGTGAGATATGGAAGAGAATCTGCCCTCAGAAGGTAAAACATCAGCCATGGGCTATCTAGACTATTCTTCTCAAGCATAGAATAACAATTGTCCTTGATTTCTGAGACTGGACCATTCACCTAACCGGGCCATTCCTCTGGCACTAATCATAGTGCAATCTGGAGATAATGAGTCTTCCTTAGGGAATGCATGTCCTTGATTGCTAAACCTAGACCATTAACCTAACTGGGCCATTCTTCTAGAACTGATCATAGTGAAACCTGGAGAAAATGAGTCTTCCCTAGGGAATGACTGTCCGAACCATTTCCTAAGGAAATGAATGTCCTGCACCAACCTCCAAAACAAACCATTCTTTGACACTGATCACAATTGTGAACTTTGAAAGAATGACTTCCCGACGAGGTGGACCATTACTCTTGACCACTACTCAGAGTGACTGCCAAGAAGAATGACTGTCCTAGACCATTCCCCCACACTGGACACAAGGGGAATTGTTGTCTATGGTACATTAGCAATCTATCGAACTATTTTCATTACGAAAATGATTGTCCGATCTGGACCATTTTTCGAACTGGAAAATGCTTGTCCATCAAAAATATCAAACCACTTTCCTAACTTGAAAGGAACTGCTCATCCTGGACCATTTCTCGAACTAAAAAATTGATTTTCCATAAACAAATAACACACTAGTGCTCCCTCCCAAACTGGGAATAATCTCTTCCTTTTTCAATAAGGAAGTCGTCTCCATGAGCCCCGGCTTGTTTCTTAAGTATGCAAACCTTTCATCTTGGACAAAGGATTTACCAAAATATTTGATATCTACTCATCTGTGGAGATATAATGGAGAACCACTTCTCTTTTATGGACTTCATCACGGAGAATATAATTCTTTATCTCAATGTACTTCGGTCTGTCATGGAACACTAGTTTTCTCTTAAGCCTTCATATATCTCTAATCATTRCAATATATCATGGTCAAGTTCAATAATTATGTTTCCTTCTAGCTCATGACATCATGGAAAATCTCAAACTGAAACATATCCGAGTATCACTTCTTCTACCATTGTGAGAGTTTTCCATGGATTAGCAATCTATCATCTCGGACTTCTGAGTAACTATTTTGATACACTATCTCTGTTATAGAATTTTTTCACCACGATTCAGCTATATATGAGATACTATGCATCAAGTTGTTTGAATTCATACAAGGTCTTCTTATATCTGCATACATGGGTCTCTTTCTGGTATAAGCTTCTTTCTCACTTGCTTTATTTGGGAAGAAAAGACTTTTACATGTAAATTCCAATCCATGGATATTGGTGAGTTGTCGTTATAGTTTTTCTCCCTCCTTTTGGAAGAACCTCTGAATCTCACAATGCTTCCATTCACAAGTCTTTTTCACATTTTATTACATACATTGTTCTTTATCATAACTTCTATTTATTCTTCTTGATTGCTTCTAGTGGTTTCAAACCAAGCTGGTAGTCTTTTGATTCTCAGTATAATAACTGGTTGTTCTATATTTTCTTTCTTTCCTGGAATCTTCATGTTCTTCCTCATGTTTCTCTTTATCTCTTGGGTTCATGGAATCTTCTATAGATTCCATTCCCTGAAGATTCCAACTTCTTCCTTTCATCATAGGATCATGGATGTAGATGGACAATTAAGGATACTTTAAGGCTTCTTTTCAAAGAAGACTTCTTCTAAACACATGTTGCTTATCATGGCTGCTACTTTCAATGGGAACATAGACATATACTTCATAATACTCAATGGATCATATCATTTAGGATTAGCTCCCTCCTAGTCCTTGTTTAATGTATGAATGCATGCTCTTATTTTTGGAATTCTATAATCAACTCCCTCTATCTAAGAGAGTCCATACTTTCGTCTGCATCCTTATTGTCTTCTGCAAAGTGTCACAAGTATTTTTCTAATTTCCTCTTGATTGATGACTTTTTTCTGTTTTGACTTCTTTTGGGTCTCTTCAAGTTTGATTCTAATTTCGGCTTATCTAGAAGTTGTTACTTATATAATAGCTTCCACAGGAATTGTTACCAAGGATTTTCAACATACTTCATCTTTTCAGATACATTACTTGACTAGTAATGATCGTAATAGTAATCCTTATCTTGTTATTATTCCATAGGTGTTGTTTCACCGACCATCTTATCTTCTAAGAAATAGATATACATGAACTATGTAAACATGGTATGTACAAGGACTATGTTACAGAAGAATATTGTTACCTTGACTAGAAGAAGAAAACTGCTTCATCTTGTTTGACTTTCTTTGAGGGTTCCTTTTCTTCGGAAACTGTTGCTTCGTGTGTTTCCTTCCTTTTCTTTAACTCGGGACAGTTATTCTTGTAGTGACCATATTTTTCGACAGTTGAAGCATTGTACTTTTGACATATCCTTCTCTTGATTTGGTTTCTTCCTTGAGTCAAACTTCTTCTTATTCTTGAATTTCTTGAACTTTGTTGTGTAGGCTTGATCAATATCTTTCCTTTGGAATTTCTCTTTTGCACTAATCCTTGATTATTCTTGTGCACAACAAGTCCAAATTTCTTTAGATGTGGGATACTCTTTTCTTGTGTTCATGCTTGAAGAAAATGCATCCCATGTCTTGGGAAGCCCATTGAGTACTATATTTACCAGTTCCTTCTCTGAAATTATTTCTTTAATAGATTGTAGTTGATCTCTTAACTGAGATATTCTCACAAGGTATGATGTTATGTTGTCATCATCATTCACTTTCATGTCACGGAGCTCATTCTTAAGACTCATTACTTGTCCAATGTTTTTGATTGAGAAGAGGTTAGTTAGGGAATCGTACATCTTCTTAGATGAGTCAAGATGAGAGATGTAGGATATCAAGTGGTATTTTACAGAGTCCACTATGATACTCATGGAATTGATGTCATTGTCCTTGAACTTCTCCATAATTTAAAAGTTTTAAGGTTCCTTCTCTTTTCCTTTTTCAAATTATGGTTCCGTGATCTTTCCTTTCACGATATCCAACACTTTATTCTTGGCAAGGATGAGGTCAATCATTGTCTTCCATGTTCTGAAGTTAGAATCCCCTTCTAACTTATTTTCTGAATTCATAGAGTAAGTCATGACTGCTTTGACTTGGTCAACCTTTGACTTTGACCAAAAACTCAAACTTGACGTCTTAGCTTGCTCAGAGTACCAGGTGCGCTAGGTTAGAATGCACTAGGCTATCTAGAAATTAGGTCAATATCTTCACTTAAGATGTCTCAACAAGAGGATTAGGGTTTCATTGTTGTAGCAAAAACTTTGATTGTAATTGCAACTATAACTGAGCAAATCCTCCCAATCTATCTTCCAGCGGTTAGACTATTCGAAGATAGTGTGGGCCCATAACCTGTTAGAAAAATATGTGTGCTCATTTAACCATAGAAAACATAGCAATATTGTCACCCAAACATAGGTCTTAGCCACCCTCGAGCACCTTAACCTTGACAGAGAATAATTCTGGAAGAAAACCCTAGCCCTAATAACCAATCAATGTAGTTTACCTCTCTCCAGAGATAGCGCACAAGGTAGCAGGTCCAAACCATAACCAAGAGAAAGTTCAAGCCTAAAACTAAAAATACAAGCTGTAGTAGTTGTAGTTGTAACTACTCTCCATACTTGTGCACTTACTAAATTTCTGCAGTGCGCACTAGATTTCTATAGTTGCGAG
>JASDQU010014994.1:254579-266103 GCA_032191745.1 Picea mariana
CTTTAGGGTTTCTTCTTGCTTACTGAAATGTCTATTCTTATCAAGGTTACACATGGAGGTTAATACCTCCCGCAGCTACCATAATATCAATAGGAACTACCTTTGGTATTCTATAGAGATGACTCCCCAAAGTAACAATGACACTAGGGGGTCAAGACTCATAAATAACATGACACTTCCACATATATGGTTGGCCCAAAAGAACATCACAAACATCTAGCGGTGAAACATCACATAATACATCATGCTTGAATGGATGGATGGCATATGAAAATTGGAACTGTTGGCTAAAATGAAGATCTCTTCCCTAGCGAAGCCACCTGATATTGTATGGCTACGGGTGTGGTGTTGTTGATAATCCCAATTGTTTGATGACCTCTACTAATATGAGGTTTTTCTATCTTCCGCTATCAACAATGAAATGCAACAGGGTCCCAATCACCCACATCTGTGAATAGACGAGGCGTTCCCCCTCTTTAGGATATGTTGGTTCTTATGGTTGATTTTTTGTAGTCGCAACAGTAGCAGTGGGGTCTGCGTCGATGATCTGTCTTCTCCCATTATTTTTTGAATCAAATTATGAATCTGGGTTCGGATATTTTTCTTTGATCTCGGCCACCAATGACTGTTTTGAGTGACATTCATTGGTGTTGTGCCAATGGATTTTGTGGAAATCGGTCCACTTTCCTGTGTCCTTCTTCATCTTTCTGCGACCCTTCTTTTCATGTGGCTTAGACTGATCTTCAGGAGGTTGTTTGTTAGGGTTGTCTTTATCATACTTTGGTTGTTTCATATTTGGACACCATAAATCCCGTTTGTTCTGGTGCCTAAATTTCTGCTCGATTTTGATAACATATCGATAGCCAACTCCCAACGATGAGATGTTCAGAAACTCCATTTGAGTTTGGATGTACATATGTAGAACCCCATGGTATTTCAGAACCAAATTCTGTTCAAAATATTTGATACCCATCTTGGTGCGCAAGGTATGGAAGGTATTGGTAAACGCTGACACTGCATGGCCCCTCTCTTGACGCAGCGTGGTCCATCTCATGTATTGTTCTCCATAGTTACCAACAAGGTAATATTATTCCTTGGCAACATCCACAAAAAAATCTCAAGTGGGCTTGACCCCATATATTCCAAACTCCTATGTGTAAATTTTCTCCCAGTAAGTTTCCCACAAATGTTTGACATGGGGGAGAGCCTTAAGGAGTGTGAAGTTGATCTTTTCCCTGTCAAAAAAATTGTGAACTAAGAAATAACCTTCTAGCAGATTTAACCATTTTTATAGGGAATCCACATCTACTTGTCCTTCAAATACAAGAATATAAAAATTAACATGTACCTTGAAAGGGGAGGGTCATCCTGTTAGCGATCAAAATGTACTAGTAAATTTTGAGTGACTTCATCAAATTTAAGCTAGAATTGCCTATTTTTCTAGTCTCAAGCTAATGTCATGATTTCCAAAATTTCCATTCAGTCTTGACAAGATCCTGTTGATTTTTTTGGTCCAGAAACTCTATGGCCTTTTTCTTCTCACCTGCATTTCAAAAAACCTTGTTAGTATTGCTTAGAACCTAGTCTTATGCCTTTTTAGATTTTGCAAAAAAGAAAATATATGTTMTTTTTATAAATTTTATCAAATAAAAAGGGTKTGTGCAAAGTGACCTAAGGTVTTATCCATTACCTATGCCCAAGTMTATTCATATTTMAAACTCTATATGCATTTGCAAATTGTTTTAGTCTACCTAAGCTACCWSTYGSGTTTGATAKMTTTTTAGCCAAAWCTTTAGTGACCCATGGGCCAAGTCACATGTTCATTAGMCAAGACTTCATGTCCACATGTCAATCACAAGCCACATGTTAAATTTACATGACCAAGGCCATGATTCAACAACAAGTCAACACATACAAGCACAGGTGCCTAGCCTATGTTTCACTACATCTCATCGAATTGAACTATTTTCCAGATGTTTGATTTGAGGATGAAAGTTATTATTCTTTTCAAACCTGGATTAGGAGGAACTAGATGTCATATAGGTGTCAAAGACAAAAAGAAGATTGTGTTATCTGCCAAAATTACGGGGATTGATGGCACCGTAACTTTGGATGCCAAATTATTCAATTGTTGAATAAATGGACAACATGGTGACTTCATAGGGTTTTGACAGAGCCGAGTTCACCCATTCGAAATTACAGATGCTAGAAGGTATCAAAACTCAAAGGCGTCCTGTAAGGTTACCCACACAGAGTCCCATTTCTTAAACGCATTCAACAGTCCACGTATAAGCCACTCATCAAGCGCATATGACAACACAAGCACAACTATACAAGTGGGCTTGGATGGATATTTTGGAGAACTTGTCAAAGAGAAGGTTGAAAACCCAACAGACTTTGCAAGAGTACTAAAAATGGGATTTCAAAAACGTGTCATGGAACACAATAGTGCTAACAGATGCAATCATTCTCATCTTATGATTACAATCCATATAAACTACTCAAATACTCTTGCTGCGGAAGATCTATATAGCAAGCTTTCATTAGTTGATATGGTTGGAAATGATCGTCTAACTACGGAGGAAGCAAGTGGTGAACGGATCACAGAGATGTTGCATGTTAACAAATCACTTTCAACAGTTGCTGATGTTTTATCAACTCTGATAGCTAAAAAGGAGTATATACCCTACATAAACTCAAGGCTCATGCAAATACTCTCTGATTCTTTGGGATTCGATTCAAAAACATTGATAATTGTTCACATTACTCTCAATTATGTAGATGTTCAAGAGACAATCTCTTCTCTTAGATTTGCTACAAGAGTTTGAAACATTGAATTAAGTCTTGGAAATCGTGATACTATAAAGAAGTGGAGAGATGTGGCAAATGAAGCTCGCAAAGAATTTTATGAAAAGGAGAAGGAAGTTTCTAAACTAAGATTGAAGGTTATGGGTTTGAAAAGAGGCAGATGACCAGTGCCTTCTCTTATTCGGCGAAGTTCAGAAGGCTTGGAAAGTTGCATTCACATTACAGACAGATCTAAAGCCAGAGAGTGTATTGCTAGCAGAGAGGCAAAGATTTGAAAAGGAACAAAATGTACAATTGAGAAATACTCCAGAATAGACACTCTTGATTAAGCATTCAAAATTATAATGATGAAGAAACAGGCAATAACAAAACTTAGAGTTAAATTACTATCAAAGCAGTGCTTGCTCTTACAGATTTGGAAAGAAAGAGTACATTGGCTCATTAATCATTTTGTTGCCAAAGGAAGATTTGGAGCAAATTGAAGAAGAAAATAAAAGAATTTGGTTCAAATTCTAAAAGAACAGATGGCATCCATGGAGGCAGAGTGTACCCATTTTGAAGATTGTGTTTTGACCAAAACAGATCTTTCACCAGCACAGAAGGAAAAATTATAACCAGTTAGTTGATGAGAAGCAGAGCTTTCACCAGCTAACTAGCAAATTTCAAGGCAAAAGAGCTGATGAAACCTGTCACTGGCCAGAGAAGGTGAAATTTTGCCCAGATTGAAGTTTTGTTAATCCAAATCACTAGAAAACTCTCTTAAAGGATAGATATTGAATTATAAAGTCAGATCTAAGATCCACTTTTGGTGTAAAAGAGTTATAAGAGGTATTCAAGTCGGTTTTGGTACCTATTTTGGTGGCAACAAATTAGGGTTTTTTTTCCAAACTTAGAAAATTTGAATCTTATCTCCTTCAAGAGTCATCAAACAGCCTTGGAAGGCTAATCTGCACTGCACAAGGACTCTACATCATCTGAAGATCATGAAATGTGGAATTGACCTCATTTTGAGGATCATTCCTTATCTTTTGTAATCTAGTTTTTGACTTTCTATATTTAGTATATCTGTTCCACTCTTTCAAGATCTGAACACTGTATTGTAAAAGCTATAAAGCTAAAGACATAAGAGGAACTGGGTCTGCAATCTTGGATACATTTTTCTAATGTACCTGACTCTTATCTTGATAAAAGAATCACAGCCTTCTTTTGCTTTCAATGTCAGATTTGTTCATGTTCTTCATTATTCTATACTTTACTTCAGTTTAGCTCAGCTTCTAAGAACTATTATCTTCTTGTTAAGCTCATGAAATTGAATTAAATGACTTCTTGCTATCTTGTATGACCCTGTACATTGTTGTGTTTGGTTATCTAGACTAGTATTCTTCATACCATGTTCCAATTACTTTGTCTGATTATTGATTTCTAAAAGCACTATCTTATTCCAATGCATGATAAGTGGTCCATTTCATTAGCTATTCAGTTATCCCGTTGCTCCAAGCATACTTTATTTAGCATAATATTAAGTTACCTAGCATCTTTGGCCTACAACCCCAAAGAGTTTCTTGGAGTGATAACAAATTGGCGTCGTTGCCGGGTAGAGCAGATTGAAGCTCAACTTCCCTGGGAAATGACATTAGATCCAGCTTTGATGATAGACAAAGCCTGAACATCATTTGGTTGTAATCATCTATCTAGAAACTCCATGAAGGATGAATTCAATGGCGACTCCATTGTTCAAAAAATTGTTGGTTACTCCACTAGTATGACATGAACAGGATCGTAGCAAAGAGGTATGCAGTCTGTGATTTTTCAAGTATTTATGGTTTTCCTAATCCAGTACCTACTAGAGATGAATGGGAGAACAGTCTTCCCAKATTTYGAGGAGAAGAGTGGGAAGTACCAGCTCAACATTTGTTGGACTTTCATGATTACATGCATTGGTTGCAAGTAGTGCATGAGGATGTTTAGATCTGGCTATTTTGTTTTTCATTAGAAGGGATTGCTCGGGATTGGTATCRGTCTCTACCTATTGCTAGTATCAACTCTTTGAATGATTTTCATGTTGCCTTCCATGTGTTTTGTAAAGGCATATTTTCAGTTGACTTTCTATTTCCTGAATGTTGTCATGACTTCAATTTGTTGTATAAAGATCCCAACATTCGTGAAGACTTTGTTCCAGCAGAGGATACTCTTCATCATGATCAAGAGATCAATGATCCACATTATGATAACCTTAGTGATTCTTTTGACATTGTATCAAATACATCTACTGTTTTAGGTTGTCGTGAAGATCGGATTATCCCCTTTGAAGACTTGAAAGGTGACGAGCAGATGGACAAATCAGTAAGTGAAATTATTGAATCTGCAGTAGATGATGAAGGCATCCCTCAGTTTTCAATTCTGCAGACAAAGGTGAATTGCAGCAGATACAAAGAGGGAGATAATGTGCTGAAACGTTCAGATCAGAACTTGAGTTTGCATTCTTCCTCAACAGAAGAATAAAAGTTTACATTCCACATTGAGACCAGTGCTGGCAATCAGCGGCTACAACACAGTCAATTGGACCAGCAGCTCAAAGAAGTATTCTTTAATGATTTTGAAGACCCTATTGCTGACCATTTGAATTCTATAAGCAGCATAAATGTCCAAATACTTTTGTCAGATGAAAGTGGGCTCTTTAATCTTTTCAAATTACATTCTTGTATGCTATGGTTTCCTATATTGTTCGGGACAAGATCAAGGATGTTAGTAGTAAATCAGTTTCTGATATGACTGCATTGGAAATTTGATTTTACTTGATCAATCTGCCTCTACTGTTTAGTGTAGGAGGAGGCAGAAGAATAAGCTCGCCATATGAGCAGCTAGATCTTTTTCAGTTGTTGAGTTCATGAATAAGCAGGACAAGCTACAGGCAGGTTGCAGGTTTGCAAAGGGACAGTTGCACAGGCCAGATGACTCCACAGCCCAACCGATATAGGCGACTGGAACTACTAGGTTCTTGGAAACCTCGCAGGGAGGTCTCCATCCCAGTTGGAGCCAGTTGTTAGTGATCAAAATGTACTGGTAAATTTTGAGTGCCTTCATCAAATTTAAGCTAGAATTGCCTATATTTTTCTAGTCTCAAGCCAGTGTCATGATTTCCAAAATTTACAATAAGTCTTGACAAGCTCTTGTTGATTGTTTTTGTCTAGAAACTCTATGGCCTTTTTCTTCTCACCCGCATTTAAAAACCTTGTTAGTATTGCTTAGAACCTAGTCTTATGCCTTTCTAGATTTTGCAAAAAAGAAAATATATGTTCTTTTTATAAATTTTATCAAATAAAAAGGGTGTGTGCAAAGTGACCTAAGGTCTTATCCATTACCTATGCCAAAGTCTATTCATATTTCAAACTCTATATGCATTTGCAAATTTTTTTAGTCTACCTAAGCTACCTCTCGGGTTTGATAGCTTTTTAGCCAAAACTTTAGTGACCCGTGGGCCAAGTCATAGGTTCATTAGCCAAGACTTCATGTCCACATGTCAATCAAAAGCCACATGTTAAATTTACATGACCAAGGCCATGAGTCAGCAACAAGTCAACACATACAAGTGCAGGTGCCTAGCCTGTGTTTCACTACATCTCATCGAATTGAACTATTTGCCAAATGTTTTATTTGAGGATGAAAGTTATTATTCTTTTCAAACCTGGATTACGAGGAACTAAATGTCATACAGGTGTAAAAGACAAAAAGAAGATTGTGTTATCTGCCAAAATTATGGGGATTGATGGCACCGTAACTTTGAATGCCAAATTATTCAATTGTTGAATAAATGGACAACATGGTGATTTCATAGGGTTTTGACAGAGCCGAGTTCACCCATTCGAAATTACAGATGTCAGAAGGTTTCAAAACTCGAAGGCGGCTTGTAAGGTTACCCACACAGAGTCCCATTTCTTAAACGCATTCAACAGTCCACATATAATCTACTCATCAAGCGCATATGTCAACACAAGCACAATTGTACAAGTGGGCTCGGCTGGATCTTCTGGAGAACTTGTCAAAGAGAAGGTTGAAAACCTGACAGACATTGAAAGAGTACTAAAAATGGGATTTCAAAAATGTGTCGTGGAACACAATAGTGCTAAAAGATGCAATCATTCTCATCTGATGATTACTATCCATATAAACTACTCAAATACTCTTGTTGGGGAAGATCTATATAGCAAACTTTCATTAGTTGATATGGCTGGAAGTGATCATCTAACTACTGAGGAACCAAGTGGTGAACGGCTCACAGAGCTGTTTCATGTTAACAAATCACTTTCAGCAGTTGGCGATGTTTTATAAGCTTTGACAGCTAAAAAGGAGTATATACCCTACACAAACTCAAGGCTCATGCAAATACTCTCTGATTCTTTGGGATTTGATTCAAAAACATTGATAATTATTCACATTACTCTCAGTTATGTAGATGTTCAAGAGACAATCTCTTCTCTTAGCTTTTCTACTAGAGTTCGAAACATTGAATTAAGTCTTGGAAACCATGATACTATAAAGAAGTGGAGAGATGTGGCAAATGAAGCTCACAAAGAATTTTATGAAAATGAGAAGGAAGTTTCTGAACTAAGCTTGGAGGTTATGGGTTTGAAAAGAGGCACATGACCAATGCATTCTCTTATTCCATGAAGTTCACAAGGCTTCGAAAGTTTCATTCACATTACAGAGAGATATGAAGACAGAGAGTGTGCTGCTAGCAGAGAGGCAAAGATTTGAAAAGGAACAAAATGTACAGTTGAGAAATACTCCAGAATACACACTCTTGATTAAGCATTCAAAATTATAATGATGAAGAAACATGCAATAACAAAACTTAGAGTTAAATTACTGTCAAAGCAGTGCTTGATGTTATAGATTTGGAAAGAAAGAGTACATTGGCTCATTAATCATTTTGTTGCCAAAGGAAGATATGGAGCAAATTGAAGAAGAAAATAAAAGAATTTGGTTCAAATTCTAAAAGAACAAATGGCATCCATGGAGGCAGAGTGTACCCATTTTGAAGATTGTGTTTTGACCAAAACAGAGCTTTCACCAGCATAGAAGGCGAAATTATAACCAGTTAGCTGATGAAAAGCAAAGCTTTCACCAGCTAACTAGCAAATTTCAAGGCGAAAGAGTTGATGAAACCTGTCACTAGCTAGAGAAGGTGAAATTTTGCCCAAATTGAAGTTTTGTTAGTCCAAATCGCTTGGAAACTCTTTTAAAGGATAGATATTGAATTATAAAGTCAGATCTAAGATCCACTTTTGGTGTAAAAGAGTTATAAGAGGTATTCAAGTTGGTTTTGGTACCTATTTTGGTGGCAACGAATTAGGGTTTTTTTTCCAAACTCAGAAAATTCGAATCTTATCTCCTTCAAGAGTCATCAAACAGCCTTGGAAGGCTAATATGCACTGCAAAAGGACTCTACATCATCTGAAGATCATGAAATGTGGAATTGACCTCATTTTGAGGATCATTCCTTATCTTTTGTAATCTAGTTTTTGACTTTCTATATTTAGTATATCTGATCCACTCTTTCAGGATCTGGAAACTGTATTGTAAAATCTATAAAGCTAAAGACATAAGAGGAACTGGGTGTGCAATCTTGGATACATTTTTCTACTGTACTAGACTCTTATCTTGATAATAGAATCACAGTCTTCTTTTGCTTTCAATGTCAGATTTGTTCATGTTCTTCATTATTCCATACTTTACTTCAGTTTAGCTCAGCTTCTAAGAACTGTTATCTTCTTGTTAAGCTCATGAACTTGAATTAAAGGACTTCTTGCTATCTTGTATGACCCTGCACATTGTTTTTTTTGGTTATCTAGACTAGTATTCTTCATACCCTATTCCAATTACTTTGTCTGATTATTGATTTCTAAAAGCATTGTCTTATTCGAATGCATGATAATTGGTCCATTTCATTAGCTATTGAGTTATCCCATTGTTCCAAGCATACTTGATTTAGCATAATCTTAAGTTACCGAGCATCTTTGGCCTACAACCCCAAAGAGTTTCTTGGAGTGATAACAAATTGGCGTCATTGCTGGGGAGAGGAGATTGAAGCTCAGCTTCCCTGGGAAACGACATTAGATCCAGCTTTGATTATAGACAAAGCCTGGACATCACTTGGTTGTAATCATCTATCTGGAGACTCCATGGAGGACGAATTTAGTGGCGATTCCATTGTTCATAAAATTGTTGGTTACTCCACTGGTATGACATGAACAAGATCTTAGCAAAGAGGTATGCATTCTGTGATTTTTCAAGTATTTCTAGTTTTCCTAATCCAGTACCTACTAGAGATGAATGGGAGAATAGTCTTCCCAGATTTTGAGGAGAAGAGTGGGAAGTACCAGCTCAACATTTGTTGGATTTTCATGATTACATGCATCGGTTGCAAGTAGTGCATGAGGATGTTCAGATCGGGCTATTCTATTTTTCATTAGAAGGGATTGCTCGTGATTGGTACCAATCTCTGCCTATTGCTAGTATCAACTCTTTGGCTGATTTTCATGTTGCCTTCCATGTGTTTTGTAAAGGCATATTTTCAGCTGACTTTCTATTTCCTGAATGTTTTCATGAGTTCAATTTGCTGTTTAAATATCCCAACATTCCTGAAGACTTTGCTGCAGTAGAAGATACTCTTCATTATGATCAAGAGATCAATGATCCACACTATGATAACCTTAGTGATTCTTTTGACATTGTATCATATACATCTACTGTTTTAGGTCGTCGTCAAGTCGAATTATCCCCTTTGAAGACTTGAAAGGTGACGAGCAGATGGACAAATCAACAAGTGAAATTATTGAATCTGTAGTAGATGATGAAGGCAACCCTCAGTTTTCAATTCTGTAGACAAAGGGGAATTGTAGTAGATACAAAGAGGGAGATAGTGTGCTAAAAAGTTCAGATCAACAGTTGAGTTTTCATTCTTCCTCGACGGAAGAAGAACAGTTTACATTCAACATTGAGACCAGTGATGGCAATCAGCGGCTACAACATAGTCAATTGGACCAGCAGCTCAAAGAGGTATTCTTTAATGATTTTTAAGACCCTATTGTTGACCATTTGGATTCTATAAGCAGCATAAATGTCCAAATACTTTTGTCAGATGAAAGTGGACTCTGTCATCTTTTCAAATTACATTCTTGTATGCTATGGTTTCCTCTATTATTCGGGTCAAGATCAAGGATGTTAGCAGTAAATCAATTTTTGATATGGCTGCATTGGAAATTTGATTTTACTTGATCAATCTGCCTCTACTGTTTAGTGTAGGAGGAGGCAGAAGAACAAGCTCGCCATACGAGCAGCTAGATCTTTTTCAGTTGTTGAGTTCATGAATAAGCAACCAGATGACTCCATAGCCCAACAGATACACGTGACAGAAACAACTAGGTTCCTGGAAACCTCGCAAGGAGGTCTCCATCCCAGTTGGAGCCATTTGTTAGCGATCAAAATGTACTGGTAAATTTTGAGTGCCTTCATCAAATTTAAGCTAGAATTGCCTATATATTTCTAGTCTCAAGCCAGTGTCATGATTTCCAAAATTTCCATTAAGTCTTGAAAAGCTCCTGTTGATTGTTTTTGTCCAGAAACTCTATGGCCTTTTTCTTCTCACCTACATTTTAAAAACCTTGTTAGTATTGCTTAGAACCTAGTCTTATGCCTTTTTAGATTTTGCAAAAAAGAAAATATATGTTCTTTTTATAAATTTTATCAAATAAAAAGGGTGTGTGCAAGGTGACCTAAGGTCTTATCCATTACCTATGCCCAAGTCTATTCATATTTCAAACTCTATACGCATTTGAAAAATGTTTTAGTCTACCTAAGCTACCTCTCAGGTTTGATAGCTTTTTAGCCAAAACTTTTGTGACCCGTGGGCCATGTCACATGCTCATTAGCCAAGACTTCATGTCCACATGTCAATCACAAGCCACATGTTAAATTTACATGACCAAGGCCATGAGACAGCAACAAGTCAACACATACAAGCGCAAGTGCCTAGCCTGTATTTCACTACATCTCATCGAAATGAACTATTTGCCAGATGTTTGATTTGAGGATGAAAGTTATTATTCTTTTCAAAACTGGATTACGAGGAACTAGATGTCATACAGGTGTCAAAGACAAAAAGAAGATTGTGTTATCTGCCAAAATTATGGGGATTGATGGCACCGTAACTTTGGACGCCAAATTATTCAATTGTTGAATAATTGGACAGCATGGTGACTTCATAGAGTTTTGACAGAGCCGAGTTCACCCATTCGAAATTACAGATGCCAGAAGGTTTCAAAACTCGAAGGCGGCCTGTAAGGTTACCCACGCAGAGTCCCATTTCTTAAACACATTCAACAGTCCACATATAAGCCATTCATCAAGCGCATATGTCAACACAAGCACAACTGTACAAGTGGGCTCGGCTGGATCTTCTAGAGAACTTGTCAAAGAGATGGTTGAAAACTTGACAGACTTTGCAAGAGTACTAAAAATGGGATTTCAAAAACGTGTCGTGGAACACAATAGTGTTGACAGATGCAATAATTCTCATCTGATGATTACAATCCATATAAACTACTCAAATACTCTTGTTGGGGAAGATCTATATAGCAAGCTTTCATTAGTTGATATGGTTGGAAGTGATCGTCTAACTATGGAGGAAGCAAGTGGTGAATGGCTCACAGAGCTG
>JASDQU010014994.1:298877-322638 GCA_032191745.1 Picea mariana
AATTCAAAGAGGTATTCTTTAATGATTTTGAAGACCCTATTGCTGACCATTTGGATTCTATAAGCAGTATAAATTTCCAAATACTTTTGTCAGATGAAAGTGGGATCTGTCATCTTTTCAAATTACATTCTTGTATGCTATGGTTTCCTATATTGTTTGGGTCAAGATCAAGGATGTTAGCAGTAAATCAGTTTCTGATATGGCTGCATTGGAAATTTGATTCTACTTGATCAATCTGCCTCTATTGTTTAGTGTAGGAGGAGGCAGAAGAATAAGATTTCCATACGAGCAGCTAGATCTTTTTCAATTGTTGAGTTCTTGAATAAGTAGGGCAAGCTATAGGCAGGTTGCAGGTTTGCAGAGGAACAGTTGCATAGGCCAGATGACTCCATAGCCCAAAAGATACAGGTGACTGGAACTACTAGGTTCTTGGAAACCTCGCAAGGAGGTCTCCATCGCATTTGGAGCCAGTTGTTAGCGATCAAATTGTACTAGTAAATGTTGAGTGCCTTCATCAAATTTAAGCTAGAATTGCCTATATATTTGTAGTCTCAAGCCAGTGTCATGATTTCCAAAATTTCCATTAAGTCTTGACAAGCTCCTGTTGATTGTTTTTGTCCAAAAACTCTATGGCCTTTTTCTTCTCACCTGTATTTCAAAAACCTTGTTAGTATTCCTTAGAACCTACTCTTATGCCTTTTTAGATTTTGCAAAAAAGAAAATATATGTTATTTTTATAAATTTTATGAAATAAAAAGGGTGTGTGCAAAGTGACCTAAGGTCTTATCCATTACCTATGCCCAAGTCTATTCATATTTCAAACTCTATATGCATTTGCAAATTGTTTTAGTCTACCTAAGCTACCTCTCGGGTTTGATAGCTTTTTAGCCAAAACTTTAGCGACCCGTGGGCCAAGTCACATGTTCATTAGCCAAGACTTCGTGTCCACATGTCAATCTCAAGCCACATGTTAAATTTACATGACCAAGGCCATGAGTCAGCAACAAGTCAACACATACAAGCGTAGGTGCCTAGCCTGTGTTTCACTACATCTCATCGAATTGAACTATTTGCCAGATGTTTGATTTGAGGATGAAAGTTATTATTCTTTTCAAACCTGGATTACGAGGAACTAGATGTCATACATATGTCAAAGACAAAAATAAGATTGTGTTATCTGCCAAAATTATGGGGATTGATGGCACCATAACTTTGGATGCCAAATTATTCAATTGTTGAATAAATGGACAACATGGTGACTTCATAGGGTTTTGACAGAGCCGAGTTCACCCATTCGAAATTACGGATGCTAGAAGGTTTCAAAACTCAAAGGCGGCCTGTAAGGTTACCCACGCAGAGTCCCATTTCTTAAACGCATTCAACAGTCCACATATAAGCCATTCATCAAGCGCATATGTCAACACAAGAAGAACTATACAAGTGGGCTCGACTAGATCTTCTGGAGAACTTGTCAAAGAGAAGGTTGAAAACCCGACAGACTTTGCAAGAGTACTAAAAATGGAATTTCAAAAACGTGTCGTGGAACAAAATAGTGTTGAAAGATGCAATCATTCTCATCTGATGATTACAATCCATATAAACTACTCAAATACTCTTGTTGGGGAAGATCTATATAGCAAGCTTTCATTAGTTGATATGGCTGGAAGTGATCGTCTAACTATGGAGGAAGCAAGTGGTGAACGACTCACAGAGCTGCTGCATGTTAGCAAATCACTTTCAACAGTTGGCAATGTTTTATCAGCTTTGACAACTAAAAAGGAGTATATACCCCACACAAACTTAAGTCTCACGCAAATATTCTCTGATTCTTTAGGATTTGATTCAAAAACATTGATAATTGTTCACATTACTCTCAGTTATGCAGATGTTCAAGAGACAATGTCTTATCTTAGCTTTTCTACTAGTGTTGGAAACATTGAATTACGTCTTGGAAACCGTGATACTATAAAGAAGTGGAGAGATGTGGCAAACGAAGCTCGCAAAGAATTTTATGAAAAGGAGAAGGAAGTTTATGAACTAAGCTTGGAGGTTACGGGTTTGAAAAGAGGCAGATGACCAGTGCCTTCTCTTATTCGGTGAAGTTCAGAAGGCTTGGAAAGTTGCATTCACATTACAAACAGATCTGAAGACAGAGAGTGTACTTCTAGCAGAGAGGCAAAGATTTGAAAAGGAACAAAATGTACAGTTGAGAAATACTCCAGAATAGACAATCTTGATTAAGCATTCAAAATTATAATGATTAAGAAACGGGCAATAATAAAACTTAGAGTTAAATTACTTTCAAAGCAGTGTTTGCTGTTACAGATTTGGAAAGAAAGAGTACATTGGCTCATTAATCATTTTGTTGCCAAAGGAAGATATGGAGCAAATTGAAGAAGAATATAAAAGAATTTGGTTCAAATTCTAAAAGAACAGGTGGCATCCATGGAGGCAGAGTGTACCCATTTTGAAGATTTTGTTTTGATCAAAACAGAGATTTCACCAGCACAGAAGGCGAAATTATAACCAGATAGTTGATGAAAAGTAGAGCTTTCACCAGCTAACTAGCAAATTTCAAGGCGAAAGAACTGATGAAACCTGTCACTGGCCAGAGAAGGTGAAATTTTGTCCAGATTGAAGTTTTGTTATTCCAAATCGCTTGAAAACTCTTTTAAAGGATAAATATTGAATTATAAAGTCAGATCTAAGATCCACTTTTGGTGTAAAAGAGTTATAAGAGGTATTCAAGTTGGTTTTGGTACCTATTTTGGTGGCAACGAATTAGGGTTTTTTTTCCAAACTCAGCAAATTTGAATCGTATCTCCTTCAAGAGTCATCAAACAGCCTTGGAAGGCTAATATGCACTGCACAAGGACTCTACATCATCTGAAGATCATGAAATGTGGAATTGACCTCATTTTGAGGATCATTCCTTATCTTTTGTAATCTAGTTTTTGACTTTCTATATTTAGTATATCTGATCCACTCTTTCAGTATCTGAATACTGTATTGTAAAATCTATAAAGCTAAAGACATAAGAGGAACTGGGTGTGCAATCTTGGATACATTTTTCTACTGTACTAGACTCTTATCTTGATAATAGAATCACAGTATTCTTTTTCTTTCAATGTCAAATTTGTTCATGTTCTTCATTATTCTATACTTTACTTCAGTTTAGCTCAGCTTCTAAGAACTGTTATCTTCTTGTTAATCTCATGAACTTGAATTAAAGGACTTCTTGCTATCTTGTATGACCCTGCACATTGTTGTGTTTGGTTATCTAGACTATTATTCTTCATACCCTGTTCCAATTACTTTGTCTGATTATTGATTTCTAAAAGCACTGTCTTATTTGAATGCATGATAAGTGGTCCATTTCATTAGCTATTGAGTTATCCCATTGTTCCAAGCATACTTGATTTAGCATAATCTTAAGTTACCGAGCATCTTTGGCCTACAACCCCAAAGAGTTTCTTGGAGTGATAACACATCCAAAGTGATCGCTTGGTGAATACGCGCCTATTGTTATCAACAGGTGTTGAAGGATGTGGGCAAAATTCTCCATCATTTCGTCCCTCTATCGTGTGAGAGCTTGCTCAAGAAACATATTAATAGAATATTTTTCTTCGTCGTTTTATTTTATTCCGCCGTGGAAGGTTTCTTGGGCATGCAAGAGCGATTGAAATACAAGATCGAGACCCAACATTCTATACTCAGACCTCGTCATGGACATGCACTGAAAAACAACCAAGAGCAACCTTCTTTGATACCACTGATCCAGATTATTTTCGGCATGAAATGAGAGCAGAGATATAATCAAGGAATACACAGAGATATTGCGAGAGAGACAAATAATGTAACAAAGATATATAATATATATAATAAGAGGCATAGATATACAGTAATACATAGTTTCTATTAATGAGGGAAATGTACAGAACTGTAAAATTACAGTTTGAAAGACTCGCTAGAATGGTGGCAGTTTTTCTCCGAGAAGAGATGTGATGATTATGCTCATTCACAAGAACATGATTACAATGAGGCTCTAAATTCCTTTTTAACATAAATAAAATCGAAAAACCTAACCCTGGAAGATGAAAATCCAACAATTTTGTGGACCCCGTTTTGAGTAATTTGGTGTATCAACTTCTTGGGGGCGTAATTTTGGCATACGATCTCTGTTTGGGGCGCATGATAGCTCGTTGGAAAGGTATCGTAAGGGATATTCATTTTGGGGGCTCAATTAAATCATTTGGATATCATTGAATTTCTCAATCCTAAATTTTTTTTATTTAGGCCTTCAAAATGGCCCCAAAAATTTAAATACCGAAAAATTGCTAAAAATAGTAAATTTCCAGAAGACTGTTTTGAGATAGTTGGAATAGGTGGGTGGCCACTGATATCAACTTGGATAAATCCTCCATCATTAGGAAGAAATGGTCTCCATTGCATTGAATACCTAGGGGAGAGGGAAAAACATTTGTTGAATCTGCATCTTGATGAGCTACTTGCCTTGTTGGAGAAGTTGCATTGCTTAGCTTGTTGAAGGCTGTCACGAACCTGTGGTTAGAAGGGTTGAAAACTTTTAACCAGTTTGGCTACATGAGATGACTATGTGAAGAATGAATCCTTGTGATTTTCTTCAATAATTTTGATCTGCTTCTATTGGAAAGAAGGTCATGCTTGGACTCAGGTTGCAGTGGTTGCAATGTTCTTCTGTTCACCTTTTGAACAGATTCTTAAGAAGTTGAATTTTGTAGTATGAGATACTACCATGTGGAACTATTTAGGTTGGACAATAGTTGGAACTACCTCTGGTATTCTGTAGAGATCATGACCCCTCGGAGTAACAATGACACTACAGGTTCGGGGCTCATAAATAGCATGGAGCTTCCACATATATGGCTATCCCAAAAGAACATCACATACATCCAGAGGGGAAACATCACATAATACCTCATCCTTGATGGGTTGGATGTCATATGACAATTGGAACTATTGGCTAAAATGAAGATCTCATCCTTGGAGAAGCCACCCGATGTTGTATGGCTACAGGTGTGGTGTTCTCGACAATGCCAACGGTTTGACGACCTCTGCTTAGATGAGTTTTTTCTGTCTTCTTCTATCAACAATGAAATGCAACGAGTTCCTCTTCACCTACATTCATGAATGGAAGAGGTGATTCCCCTCTTCAGGATCTGCTGGTTCTTCTGGTTGAATTGTTCTAGTCGCAAAAATGGTAGTGGGGTTTGCGTCGATGATTTGTCTTCTCCTATTATTTTCTAAATCGGATTCTGAATCTGGGTTCGGATATTTTTCTTTGATATCGGCCACCAACGGTTGTTTTGAGCAACATTCATCAATGTTGTTCCAGGGGATTTTGTGGAAATCGCATCACTTTCTAGTGTCCTTCGACTTTTCATGACCCTTCTTTTCCTGTGGATTAGGCTGGTTTTCAGGAAGTTTTTTGTTAGGGCCATATTTATCATACTTTGGTTGTTGCGGATTTGTAGACCCAAACTTATGTTTGTTCTGGTGCCTAAATTTCTACTTTATTTTGACAACATATTGATAGGCAACTCCCAAYGATGAGATGTCCAGAAACTCCATTTGATTTTGGATATACCTGTGTAGAGCCTTACGGCATTTCAGAATCAAATTTCACTAAGAATATTTGATACCTAGCTTGGTGCGCAAGGTATGGAAGGTATTGGTGAAATCTAACACTGCTTSGCCCCTCTCTTTATGTWGCGCGGTCCATCTCATGTATTGGTCATCATAGTTACCCACATGATAATATTGTTCCTTGATTGCATCCACAAAAAAATCCCAAGTAGGCTCGACCCCATATATTCTAGACTCTTCTATGGAACTTTTCTCCTAGTAAGTTTCCCACCAATGTTTGACATGGGGGAGAGCCTTAAGGAGTGTGAAGGTGATATTTTCCCTGTCAAAAAATTTGTGAACAAAGAAATAACCTTTTAGCAGATTTAACCATTTTTCTAGGGAATCTGCATCTATCTATCATTCAAATACGAGAATATAAAAATTAACTTGTACCTTTAAAGGAGAGGTTCCTGCAAAGTGTCTGCTTGATGAAGACACGCCTATTGTTATCAATAGACGTTGAAGGATGTGGGAAAAATTCTCCATCGTTTCGTCCCTCTATTGCGTGAAAACTTTTATTCTTCGTCGTTTTTATTTTCTTCCACCATGAAGGGTTTATTGGGAGTGCGAGAAATATTGAAAGACAAGTTCAAGACCTAGCTTTATATACTCAGACCTCGTCGGGGACATGTACTGAAAAACGATCAAGAGCAGCTTGCTCTGATACCACTAATCTGGATTATTTTCAGCATGAAATGAGAGTAGAGATATAATCAAGAAATACACATAGATATTACGAGAGAGAGAAATACTATAACATAGATATCTTAGATATATAACAAGAGGCATGGATATACATTAATACACAATTTGTATTAATGATGGAAATGTACAGAATTGTAAAATTACAGAGTGAAAGACTCGCTAAAATGGTGGCAACTTATCTAGGAGAAGAGTTGTGATGGCTACGCTCATTCGCAAAAAGATGATTGCATTGAGGTTCTAAAGGCATTTTTAACATAAAGAAAATCCAAAACCCTAACCCCAGAATATGAAAAGCCAACAGTTTTGTGGAGCCTATTTTGGGTAGTTTGGTTTATCAACTTCCGAGGGTCGTAACTTTGGCATACGATCTCCGTTTGGGGAAAACGACCGCTCATTGGAAAGGTATCATCAAGAAGATTCATATTGGGGGATCAATCAGAGCCTTTATATCTCAATGAGGTGCTCGATTCTGAAAAAAAAATAATTTAGGCCCTCAAAATGGCCTGGGAAATTTAGGAACTGAAAAACTGCCAAAAATAGTAAATTGCCAGAAGACTATTTTGAGTCATTTGGAATAGGTGGGTGGCCACCGATATCAACCTGGATCAATCCTCCCTCCTTAGGAATAAATGGTATCCATTTCATTGAGTGCCTGGGTGAGAGGGAAAATCGTTTGTTGAATCTGCATCTTGATAAGTTGCATGCCTTGCTAGAGAAATTGCATTGCTTAGCTTGTTGAAGGCTGTCGCAAACTTGTGGATGGAAGGGTTGGACATTTTTAACTAGTATGGATACATGATATGACTATGTGCAAAAGGAATCCTTGTGATTTGCTTCAATATTGTTGACCTTCTTTTGTTGGACATAGTGTGCTTGGACTGAGGCTACAATCATTGCATTTTTCTTCTATTCGACTTTTGAACAGACTATGAAGAAACTGAATTTTGTAGTATGAGATACTACCTTGCGGCACTGTTTAGGTGCGATAGTAGTTGGAACTACCTCTAGTATTTTGTAGAGATGACCCCCCAGAGTAACAATGACACTATGAGGTCGAGACTCATAAATATCATGGCACTTCCACATATATGGCTAGCTCAAAAGAACATCACAGACATCCAACGAGGCGACATCACATAATACCTCATCTTTAAAGGGTTGGATGTCATATGAAAATTGACACTGTTGGATGACATGAAGATCTCATCCCTGGCGAAGCCACCCGATGTTGTATGGATGTGACTGTGGTGTTATTGACAATCCCAATTGTTTAACGACCCCTGCTGAGATGAGGTTTTTCTAGCTTCCGCTATCAACAATGAAATGCAACGACGTCCCCTTCACCCACATTTGTGAATGGAAGAGGCACTCCCCCTCTTCAGAATATGCTAGTTATTCTGGTTGAATTGTTGTGGTTGTGACAGTAGCAGTGGGGTCTACGTCGATGATCTGTCTTCTCCCATTATTTTCTGAATCTGGGTTCGGATATTTTTCTTTGATCTCGACCACCAATGACTGTTTTGAATGGCATTCATCAGTGTTGTGCCAGGGGATCTTGTGGAAATCATACCACTTTCCAGTGTCCTTCTTCGTCTTTTTGTGACCCTTCTTTTCCTGTGGCTTAGAATGGTTTTCAGGAGGTTTTTTGTTAGGGCCGACTTTATCATACTTTGGTTGTTGTGGATTTGCAGACCCAAACTCTCATTTGTTCTACTGCCTAAATTTCTTCTAGATTTTGACAACATATCGATAGGCAGCTCCAAGCAATGACATGTCCATAGACTCCATTTCAATTTGGATGTACCTATGTAGAGCCCCACGATATTTCAGAACCAAATGCAGCTCGGAATCTTTGATATCCTTCTTGGTGTGCAAGGTATGGAAGGTATTGGTGAGCTATGACACTGCTTTGCCCCTCTCTTGATGCAGCATGGTCTATCACATGTATTGGTCGTCATAGTTACCAACAGGGTAATATTGTTCTTTGAGTGCATCCACAAAAAAATACCAAGTGGGCTCAGTCCCATATATTCTAGACTCCTATGTGTAAATTTTATCCTAGTAAGTTTCCCACCAATGTTTGACATGGGGGAGATCCTTAAGGAGTGTGAAGGTGATATTTTCCCTGTCGAAAAAATTGTGAACAGAGAAATAACCTTCTACCAGATTTAACCATTTTTCTAGGGCATCCACATCTATCTGTCCTTCAAATATGGGAATATCAAGATTAACTTGTACCTTGAAAGTTAAGGTGCCTCCAAAGTGGTCACTTGATGAAGATGCTCATGTTGTTATCGACAGGCATTGAAGGATGTGGGAAAAATTCTCCATCATTTTGCGCCTTTGTTGCGTGAGAGCTTGCTCAAGCAATATATTAATAGAATCTTTTGCTCCGTCGTTTTTATTTTCTTCCACCATGGATGGTTTATTGGGTGTGCAAGAGTGATTGAGAGACAAGCTCGAGACCAAACTTGCTATACTCAGACCTTGTCGGGGACATGCATTGAAAAACAATCAAGAAGAGCCTGCTCTAATACCACTGATCCAGATTATTTTGGCACGAAATGAGAGTGGAGATATAATCAAGAAATACAAAAAGATATTGCAAGAGATCCAAATAATATATAATAGAGATATATCAGATATATAACAAGAGTCACAGATATACAGTAATGCACAATTTCTATTAATGAGGGAAATGTACAGAACTGTAAAATTACAGAGTGAAAGACTCGCTAGAATGGTGGAGGCTTATCTTTGAGAAGAGATGTGATGGCTATGCTCAGTCACAAGAATATGATTACAATGAGACTCTAAATTCCTTTATAACATAAATAAAATCCAAAACCATAACCCCGGAAGATGAAAAGCCAACAGTTTTGTGGGCCCCATTTTAGGTAGTTTGGGGTATCAACTTCTTGAGGGCGTAACTTTGGCATACGATCTCCATTTGGGCGCATGATAGCTCATTAGAAAGGTATCATCGAGGAGATTCATTTTGTGGGATCGATAAGAAACTTTGAGTATCATTTTGGTGCTATATACGGAAAACACTTCATTTAGGCCCTCAAAATGGCCCCGAAAGTTTAGGAACCAAAAAATYGTTAAAAATAGTAAATTTCCATAAGACTATTTTGAGCCAGTTGGAATAGGTGGGTGGCCACTGATATCCACCTGGATCAATCCTCCCTCCTTAGGAAGAAATGGTATCCATTGTTTTGAGTGTCCGAGGGAGAGGGAAAAGTGTTTGTTGAATTTGCATCTTGATGAGTTGCTTGTCTTGCTGAAGAAGTTGTGTTGCTTAGCTTGTTGAAGGCTATCATGAACCTGTGGTTGGAAGGGTTGGACATTTTTAACCAGTGTGGCTTCATGAGATGATTGTGTGCAAAAGGAATCCTTATGCTTTGATTCAATCTTGTCAAGTTGCTTCTGCTAAATAGAAGGTGCTTGGACTTAGGCTGTATTGGTTGCGATGTTCTTCTGTTCACCTTTTGACATGACTGTGAAGAAGATGAATTTTGTAGTATGAGATACTACCTTGCGACACTGTTTAGGTGGGACAGTAGTTGGAACTACCTTTGGTATTCTGTAGATATGCCCCCCCAGAGTAACAATGACACTACGGGGTCGAGACTCATAAATAACATGGCGCTTCTGCATATATAGTTGGCCCAAAAGAACATCACAGACATCCAGTGGGGAAACATCACATAATACCTCATCCTTGAAGGAATGGATTGTGTATGACAATTGGCACTACTGGCTAGCACAGAGATCTTGTTCTTGGTGAAGCCACCCAATGTTGTATGGATACGGGTGTGGTATTGTCGACAATCCCAACTATTTGATGACCTTTGCTGAGATGAGGTTTTTCTGGATTCCACTATCAACAATGAAATGCAATGGGGTCCCCTTCACCCACAATTGTGAATGGAATAGGCGCTCCCCCTCTTCAAGATTTGCTGGTTCTTCTGGTTGAATTTTTGCGGTCGCGACAATAGCAGTGGATTCTGCGTCAATGATTTGTCTTCTCCCATTATTTTCTGAATGGGATTCTGAATCTGGGTTCAAATGTTTTTCTTTGATTTCAACCATCAATCATTTTTTTGAGCGACATTCATCGGTGTTGTTCCTATGGCCTTTGTGGAAATCACACCACTTTCCAATGTCCTTCTTTGTCTTTTCGTGACCCTTATTTTCTTGTGGCTTAGACTAGTTTTTAGGAGGGTGTTTGATAGGGTTGTATTTATCATACTTTGGTTGTTGCGAATTTGGAGACCCAAAATCCCATTTTTTTGGTGCCTAAATTTCTACTCGATTTTGACAACATATCGATAGGCAAGTCCCAATGATGAGATGTCCAACAACTCCATTTCAGTTTTGATGTACCCGTGTATATCCCCATGGTATTTTAGAACCAAATGTCTCTTAGAATATATGATACCCAGCTTGGTGCGCAAGGTATGGAAGGTATTGGTGAACTTCGACATTGCTTGGCCCCTCTCTTGATGTAGTGTGGTTCATCTCATGTATTGGTCGTCATAGTTACCAACATGGTAATATTGTTCCTTGACCGCATCCACAAAAAAATCCCAAGAGGGCTCGACCCCATGTTTTCCAGACTCCTATGTGGAACTTTGCTCCCAGGAATTTTCCCACCAATGTTTGACATGGGGGAGAGCCTTAAGGATCGCGAAGTTGATCTTTTCCCTGTTGGAAAAATTGTGAACAGAGAAATAACCTTCTAGCATATTTAACCATTTTTCTAGGGCATTTGCATCTATCTGTCCTTCAAATATGAGAATATCAAAATTAACTTGTACCTTGAAAGGTGAGGTGCCTCCAAAGTGGTCGCTTAATGAAGATGTGCCCGTTGTTATTGGAAAGGGTTGAAGGATTTGCGCAAAATTCTCCATCATTTCATCCCTCTATGGTGTGAGAGCTTGCTCAAGCAACATATTAATAGAATCTTCTACTCCGTCGTTTTACTTTTCTTCCACCATGGATGGTTTCTTGGGCATGCAAGATCGATTGAGAGACATGATCGAGACCGTACTTTCTATACTCAGACCTCGTCAACGACATGCACTGAAAAACAATCAAGAGCATCCTACTCTGATACCACTAATCCGAATTATTTTTGGCACGAAATTAGAGCAAAGCTATAATTAAGAAATACACGGATATATTGCGAGAGATCCAAATAATATAACAAATATATATGAGATATATAACAAGAGGCAGAGATATATAGTAATACACAATTTCTATTAATGAGGGAAATGTACAGAACTGTAAAATTATAGTTTGAAAGACTCGCTAGAATGGTGGCAACCTATCTCTGAGAAGATATGTGATGGCTACACTCATTCGCAAGAAGATGATTACAATGAGGCTCTAAAGGCCTATTGACCACCTATTTCGACTAGGTGTCAATGTCATGTACCATGAATATATGTACCTTGTGGTTCAACATATTTTGAAGACTTATGGCTGAGCAAGGCAAATTTTTCCCCCAACACGTCTTTCTATGTACTCGGAATGTTCGCTCATCTACATGGGATAATAATGTAATATGTTAGCATGAATCAATTTTTAGTTATTTTCCTAGGACTTTATCATTAGGGAAGTCCTTTGATCGAGTGTTTTTTTTCTCAGGTAATTAATCTTGCCTACGAGACAATCTTAATTATCCTTGAGTTTTTCACTCACAAAATCCTCCAAAGTGGTGAATGGCGTTTTAATGATCGAGTCCAAGGGGTAAATAAGGTTTATGAATGTTGTAAATTACCATGCTAGACATCTCCTAGAGTCTTGCAAAGTTCTGTTAAGTTTTGATAGTTTTTTTAATTATTAAAATTTTCTGTTAATTGGAAATTTTAATTTTTTTTTATGTAAAATGTAAAAAATTGGTCCTTGTGGATTTTGTATAGGGGTGTGATTATTCAAAAAAAATGGCTTATGACACCCTACACCTTTGGACCAAATTTCAACTCAATTGGACAAATTTTGTTAGGTCATTGTCCTGGAGGAGTCCAAGTTAGTAAAAAATCAGCAAATAATTGGCTAAGGTAAAAAAAAAAACAAAAAATGTAAAAAATGTCTAAAGTCATGAGAGAAGGTGGGGAAATGATTTTTAATGTATTTACCAAGTTGGAAAAGTAAAAATCCACTTAGAAGTACCCCCCATGACAAGTCAAAAGGGGTTTTCCCCCTCCACATCTCACCCCTCAAACCCTAACTCACTACCAAAACCCTAAAAGTGCACCCCCATTGACTTGTTATCTCTTTATTGGATGTGTAACACTTGTAATTCATCCAAGAGGGGTCTCTCCTCTTTCTCTCATATAAAAGAAAGACTCCCCCTCCTCATTTTCACATATATTCTCATAACAACTTTACTATGCCAAAATCTCTCCCGTCCCTTTCTCATTCTCTCCCATTTTCTCTCATGATTCTTGGTGCCATTGGAAAAATCTTCTCTTATTTAATAAAATAGAAGCTTTGGAGGATTTCTTGTGTCTCTTGGAGTATTCTTGGAGCCATTGTTTGTTGTTTATGAGATAATATTGCTACAATTTATTTCTTTTGTATTTCTTTGCTTGCTCATAACATTGTTTCATACTTGTATATTTGTATTTTTGTTGTATATCTCATTAACTTAACTTTGGTTAATCTTTAGGCACTGATCTAATTATTGATTTACAAATAAAGGGTTTGCTTGTCATTGAAGAAACTACATTCTTGCAGTTGTTGCCTATCATTGGATTGGGTTTCTTAATCAACAACTAAATTAACACCTAGAATAAAACAAACTTTCACATAGTTTAATAGGGTCTACCCCTCTTGGCTTCCCTAGGAGTGAGCCTAGACGGAAGGAGTCCAGATTGAGGTGACAGTGGGTCTGGATTTAGGTTTGTGCCTCCAAGGACACACCAAGTGGGTTGGAGAATTCTCCATGTTAGTAGGTTTGTATTAGGACAAAAACAAGGCCTTTTTAACATAAAGAAAATCCAAAACCCTAACCCTTGGAGATGAAAAACCAACAGTTTTGTGGACCCTGTTTTGGGTAGTTTGGTGTATCAACTTCCCGAGGGCGTAACTTTGGCATACAATCTCTGTTTGGGGTGAACGATAGCTCGTTGGAAAGGTGTCGTCGAGGAGATTCATTTTGGGGGCTCAATTATAATATTTGGAAAATAATGAGGTGCTTGATCTCGAAAAAACTTCATTTATGCCCTCAAAATGGCCCCGAAAGTTTAGGAACCGAAAAACTACTAAGACAGTAAATTGCCAGAAGATTGTTTTGAGCTAGTTGGGTGGCCACCAATATCCACCTAGATCAACTAGTCTATGGTGATGGTAAGGATGAAAATTATCAGTATGTTATTTCAACATGCCCCTTTCAATGTTCGTGATGACAAAGCAGTCAAGGAGCACTTAATTTTCCTATAAAATAATAGTTCCTTGATGTACCATGGTAAATGCACTCGATTCAACAATGAAGGAGAGGCAAGTTGTGGAGCCACAAATGAGCACTCGTGTAAATTTGTATTCTACCAATAAAGAATTATGAACTAGTCCTTTGCCTCTTTATCAATGACAATGTTGATCTATTATTGTGCACATAATTCACTTATCTATTGGCTAGTTGAACTGAGCGAGACGTGGCAGTTACAATGCTCCTTGCTAAGCTCATCATCATTATGCAGTGCATTGAGGCAACATTGCCATAAACTAATGTGCTCATAGTTAGTCTATCAAATGATGTGAAGTCATTATAGTGCGAGGTAAATCTCTAGCACATTAATCTTGTCCACACTTAGGTCAAAATGGACTAACTCTAAGTGATCAACCTTATTGATAGAAAGGTAAAGATGAATACCAAAGGGGCTTGGAAGATCCAAAGAAAAAAATGCAACTTGGGGAAGTAAGGTTGATGTGCTAACTTGGGTGTTGTTTATAATGTATTATTGAAGAAACTATGTAGCAACATGCTCAAGGTGGAGCTAGTGTAGGTTAGGTTGATTGTTTGATGATTGTGAAACGTGGCATTTGTTATTTCTATTGGTGTGCAAGGTTGTGGATGTCGATGAGTTTGTCAAAAAAAGGAACCAAGGCACATGAGCTAGTGTGTGTTGGGTAAGTAGAGCGAATGAACCCTATTGGAAGGCATTGTCATGGACATAAAAAAACTTGGCACTGAGGTTGATGAAGCACGGGAAGTGGAAAAATCATTTTGTGATGGGCGTGCTATTGGTGTTGAAGGGTTCATCGTCAAAGGTTTGATATATTTCCAATGTACCATTAATGGATGTGTGCATAGAAAGAGAGTCAACGGGGATGATATGAGTGCATGAAATCACAAGGGAGTTGAGTTGTTGTTGTCATTGTGTTTATCGTTGTGGAAATGTTTATGTTCTGGGTTGGTGACTTGTAGAGTATATTGAAGCTATCATGGATCCATATAATATTTCTCTGCAAGTTCGCAGTTGATGATCCATATGTGAAGAAGATTAGTGAAAAACCATAATACAAACTATGCTTATTGATTGTAATTTTTTTATTGCTTTTCCAAATATAAATAAGTTTATTACTCAACCAATTCAATCTTTTTTTTGTTTATTTATTTATTAACTCACTCTTTTCCAAAAAAAACTTTATTAAACCAAACTATTATAAAATTAAAATAATAAAAAAAAAATTAAAACATAATAACTTAACCACTTTACAAAAATACTAAAATTATCCCATAAAAGATGAAAAGGAAAAATTACTAACCTCTAACAAAAATCTTTGATAAATCTTTGTTAATTACAATAACAATACAACATCAACATATAGTAACTCAATTTAAAATATTTTTTGAAATTTGAATAATATAAAAACAATATGATAATAGTAAATAGTATGGTGAAAATATAATTATGATAGATTTATTTTAAATCTAGATTTCTAAATATTCTTAAACCTAGATATATAATTATGGTAAATTTATCTTAAATTTAGATATATAAGAAATCCAATTTATTTAAGATATAATTTTTTTATTATTTTATTTCATGTCAAGTTTTACAATTTTATTTCATATCAAGTTTTACAAAATGTTATAATTATATAATTATTTTTTATACTAAACCAATTTTTTATTATTGTTATTTTTTTATTATTTAACTATCTTTTCAACATCTCCCGTACTGGATTGTAGAAGATCTATAAAATTAAATTAAATTAAATTATTACCAATGCGATTTCTTCCACGTTTGTTTGCGTTTTTACACGTCCACTTGCATTGCATTTGGCATTTTAGCTTCCACCTTGTTGGGTGCTGGACGTGAGGGTTCAAAAGACAATAGGAACCGTCCGATCGGTAAGGTAAGGATGCATCTAAAGCCACTACACGTAGAGCATTTGTGCCGGTTGAACGTTATTCCAAGAAAATCCAGGGTTGATCGTGCTTGTGGCCGCGGCTTCATTTGTGGAGCCTTCGCCGTTTCATTCTCTGACAGAATTCAAGCGCTCTTACATTCTCCGATGGTCAAACCCCGCCGGTTGTTGCAGCGCTGCCTCAAACCCTGGTTTCTGGAATCGCTGTTTTGTCCGGCGACGTGAGAAGTACATAGGTTTGATGAACGACATAGGCTTATCACAGGGCAAGAGGCTTATCAAAGAAGCTTTTGATGTCACTTCTTGAAAGGATTAGCTCCTCTGGAAGTGGGATAAACGCTGGCAAGATTCCAGCAAGACCGTGAAGTTGTTGAGACCATCGGATATATTGTGCAGAGTCTTCTCAAGATCCACAGCAGTTGCCACGGGATCGATGAGGAGGAGAATTCCACATGGACTTGCGTTGATTCCAAGAATTCCCTGAGTCGTTTCCTCATTTGAACCTTGAACTGAACAGGGAGCAGGTATTGCCACTATCGGATTGGCAGAACAGAAGGATGGTTTTTCGAAGATGGATCCATGATCAGAAGAGAATCCGTCAGAGTACCACTACCCATCTCGCCAAAGAGGTTTCTCTGAAATTAAGATGATTCATGGTTGTGGATATCGATTTGGTCGGTCCCCAATTCTGCCATGAGAGGATTCAAGATTATTCTGTCCATGAGAACCTCCCAGTGTTCCAGCGGGCAACATGGGTGCCTTGATTATCAGGCCAGATCGTTCAAGGGCCAGTCCCGATAATACTTTCCCATGGAGCATTTGGATGACCTCCCCGCTTCCTCATTAGAGTCTCAACCGAATGATGCGACATCGTTAAAGAAACCAGAGCATTGGACGCGGCTTCTTCAAAATTTCCTGTCAGGTAGCATGATTTTTTGTTATTTTATTTGTCTGGGTTATGCTCTCCGCTGCCGCATGATTTCTTGTTCTTTTCTTTGGCTTGGTCATGCTATCAGCATTTTTCGTTATTTTATTTGGCTGGGTTATGCTCTCAGCTGCTGCACGATCTCTTATTCTTTTCTTTGGCTTGGTTGTGCTCTCAGCGGCTATTTAATAGACTGAATTAATATTTCTTGGCTTCTCCATAATTTGCTGTCAGGTAGCATGATTATTGTTCTTGGCTTGGTTATGCTTTCAGCGGCTATTTAATAGGTTAAACTAATTTCCTGTAATGGGAGCATGATTTCTTGTTCTTGGTTTAGTTGTTCTCTCAACTGCTATTTAATAGATTAAATTAAATATTTATTTTCTGGGCTTGGTTATGCTCTTAGCGCCTATTTAATGGGCCAAAGAGATTGCAGAGAGCGGTCGAAAAGATTGAGAGAGGCCATTGCTTAGCCTGGCCATGGCAGGAGTCCGCGGATAAAATATAATAGTTGTCAGGCCCAGAGTTGCTTAGCCTGGCAATTCTGCTTGGCAAAATAGTTAGAGTAATGGACCTACTGGGGCCTACCATTCATAAGAAATTAGGCAACCAAGTACATCGTTTAGTAAAGGTTGTCGAAACCCGGACTCCAACCTATGGAATTGTGTTGTGATAATGACAGAACTCTAGTAACTTTTGGATGAAATAACAATTATAACGAGTGACTTCGAAATATGATGCATACTTGCCAATCCTTTGTGGAGAGTGGCTTCAAGTAGACATAATACTAATCCTTTAGATTATTTTTCTATTAGGTGACAGTCCAAACTCGCGTGCCCAAATACAGGGTTCCATTTTAATCAGTTTCCCGTCAAAGTATGAAGGAGATTGTTATCTTTTAACACTTATCAGGGCCCATGCACATGCATCATTGAAGAATTGCCTAGTAAGAAATGCCTATTGCTGTATTGTTCCTCTCGAAGTATGATCTTTTTTCCAAAAGCCAAAGACATTGTGAATCAAAGATCCTCAACCCACGTATCGATTGATTATTGTTGATTACTAACCAAATAACCATATGCTGTTCGTTGATTKTCTTCTTAAATTTGGGAATTTAACTATGGATTATTAATAAAGATAGCTGCCATTTTGATATGAACGAGTATGTGTATGAGATTTTGATTGCTCTAATAAGAGTTAGAGTGTGTTTTGTTTTTATCTGTTTTTCCGTTTTTTTTTCATTAAATGTTATTATTAATGATATTTTTTTAGGAAATATTAATTTGCATTGCATTTCAACYATTGATATTAATATTTATATGTTTTTTTTGGGTATTKCATTGATCAAAATGAAAGAACAAAAGCTTGACTTGGTTGAGGATGATCAATTTTAACAGAGCCATGAAGTGAATTTCCTTCCCTCCCATCATCTCTAGGCAAGCAGGTACACCTTCTGCCCTTTTCTCAGTTTTTAAAGGTTAAGAGCACCATTAATATTTAATAAATTATATCATTCATTTACTTCTTTCTCAAACAAATAAAACAGTTACCCAAAATCATATAACCTTTAATACTAGTTGCATTATTTTTTTCTATGTTTTCATTTCTGCAATATTTTATTACTGCATTGTTCTGCATTTGCATAAACATACTAGGGCTATCAGTGCAGGGAACACAACATTCCTGAAGTAATCCTCTTGTATCAAGCTTAACCCGGTCTCCTAGAGCAGTGCAGAGCCATCCTAGGGAGTCGATATATCTGAGGATATGATAGTCACGGAGAGATAAGATTACTAGTTGGAGCTATAAGGAATTCTAAGGGAATCTTTCTACAAACTTAGACGTCCATAAAAAAGTTCTCTCTCTCTTATTCCTTTCCATAGTTAGATTACTTTTATTTATATCATAATCAATGAATATGTAGGAAACACAATAAGCATTAATCTCACCTTAGACAATGGATTAAGGAATGAAATTTGTTTGTGTTTTGTTTTGGGATTTAATAGGTAATATGAAAGAATCTCTCTTTGTTCCCTATATTTGTTAYTATAAAATTTAAATAGGGTAAAWAAKCTATGTTAYGACTCAAACTACACAAACTAAAAYTACAACATAATAYATCTTAAAATAGTCCTAARWGCACCCCTCTCTAATCTGCTSCAAAGATTTMTCTTCMGTTGTTKCTTTCTAGAKATGTTATTGTGTGTGYTGACATGCCTTTATTCTRTCTCAACAAAATGCATTGCTTYTGGAAKTMTATTACAKGAATGTAACAAACTACCGCTAYGCTCAGGTTAACCCAAAAAGTAAATTTGAYAGTCCTTCAATCATTCCAAAATGAAGCTAGGAATGTTGACTCWGAATCCTCATTGCCATGMTAGATCTACAGTATGCTGCCATGAATTTGTTTCTTCCTTMWAACTATCTTGCCACCTGACATCTACCCAAGATGCACGAGACAAACCAAAAGAAAATGYGCAGGTACTCGAAGATGGACTTCCATGCTAGCACCTTTCACAATGCCCAAGGCACCTATTCATAACTCTCAATGTATGTCACAATGCCCTAGGCATGGAGCTACAACACCCAAGGCAAAGTTCTCCTTAAAAGCTTCAATGTGTACTGGTTGACCTCATAGGAATGTGTGTCAAGCAAGGATGCTGTGACTTTTTACTTTCTTGGTATGGTGATTAAATGCCAAGTGTGTTCCTTCAGTTGTGCCAACAAATTCCATCAAAAGTAGATCTCAAATGGAAGACATGCCAAAATGGTTATAAACACTTAAAAATTTGAACGTTCTCATAGAATGTGCAATCCTTGGTCCATTTGCCAACCTTCCCTTGGCTGTTTGACCAATCCATACCTCAAAATACACATTAAAACCACTCAATAGGCTGATCGCTCCAGATATAACTGCCATCTGTCTTCATAGCAACGGGTATCTCACCTTTGTTGAGCGCTCTTCCTGCCATGGCCAGTATATCAACTGCTTTCAAAGATGAACAGACCTGAAGATGGTGATGCGAGTGAAATGTGGATACTGAAACAGGTCTGAAAGTAACTCGTCTCTTCTTCCTCACAGGCAAAACTTTTTGACTGCTGTATACTGCTGTTCCAATGGGCTGAAAAATTGTGCTAACCTGATCTGTAGGCTGCTTGCAACCACTGCTAGTGATGTGCCCTGTTGGCAGGCTGCTTGTTTGTCATCATCCTAGGGAGGGCCCCCAACATATTGGGCCTTAGAATCCGCTGGACATAGATCATGTCTGCATCAATAAATGCTCAGAGATCCCCCTTTACAGTACTGATAAATGTTGCTTCCTTCCAGCCTAATAAATTTCAAATCAAATCCTTCATTGAGCTTGCATAACCATTCTGATTGTATTGATCTGCTACATATTATAGTCAAGCCAAAATTGATACATGGATGATGCCTTAGTGTCGGTATTATGGCAGCAATTACATCCACAACATTCTTCATTCTATTTTCTGCTAAAAGTCATCATCAAGTGTTGCCGGAGGGGCATCAAGATTATGAGATCAAAAAAAATGAACCACCCCTGATGCATTCAGTCAGTTCTAATTTTACTGGAGTCCATGGCAGCTTATCCTCAGATTTTTCAAAGTCTTTTCTCTGCCTACCATTAGCTTCCAATGTGTATAGGATTCCTTTCTGGGCACTTTTCTTCCCACAAAATATGTCTTTTTTAACTGTTTTCTGATGATGAAACAGGCTGTAGAATTTGTCAATAGAGTACTGATATAGTGTTGTAGACTATTGTCTTCCTGTGGGTTTGCAGGGTCTATTCTTATGCTGGAAATTGTGCTTATGGTGCTGTAGATCAATCATGAAACTATGCTGCCAAATCAATATCCAAGTGCCCTCAAATATGCACTAAGTACAGGTCAAAACTCAAGGTGAATAAGGTTCATAAGAAAACTTCAAATACCACAACCTCCAATGGTAGATAGATAGATAAAAGTAGGCTGGGATAGAAACTAATACATGACTAGGCCACACTTCTTTCCATTATATGAAGGAGAGTGTTCTACTAGGAACGCAATTCAATCCCATCACAATGTGCTTGAAATCATCCAGTGAACAAGGGTGCTGAAGTAACATGAGGGGCATTCAATTACCAATATCAAAATCTCCAAATGAATCATATGGGCGTAAGCAAAGCATAACCATCAACCAAAGGCATGTAATGTGAAGAAACCACAAGATGGGCCTCCTATCAATGTCATATCATAGCACCAAAAGCATATCACCTCTTTCCATCTAAGCATCAAGTGTAACCATGAAGAGATAAACATGCACCAAAACAATCAACCACATAAGCCAATGGATCAATGTGTAGCATCTCATGCAACACCATGATGGGGCAAGAGGATCCACAACCACCAAAATGAACTATCTCCAAGCAAAAGAAGATGTGTACCCCAGGTCTATCATCAGGTCACCCTGAATCCTGCCATGCGATGAAAATCACAAATTTACCTCTCATGCAATATGAGGGGTAATGGGACATCTTCCTCCTTATGTTAACCAACTCCACAAATAGTGGATCTAGTGGGGAAATATGTGTCTCTTATAATATAATAATGACTTAGAGGCCCACTGATCAAACTCCTTCTCCAATAGATATTCATAAAATATACCTAGCATCTTCTAGATCCATCATTTAGGGAGTGTTAAACACAACAACATTGTGTGTTTCCCCAAGTGCTGGGCGTTTATCAAATAAGCTATCAACTTCTCCAGAACATGTATTAGAGATCCCTATAGGTGGGTCGTTCATCTCCTTTGTGTAGTTTCCTTTGACATATGCTATCTAGACCTTCAAACCTCCCTTAATAGACTGGGCGTTCTCTCCTTGAGGAGCTGCTTAATGATGAGGCAGCCTGTAGAATCATATGCAAAGTATGCCCTCTATTCTGGTATATGAGCAGTTGGTTTATGTTCAATTTCTGGGCGTTTTATGAGCAGATTTAGATTCAGCTGCTGGAGCCTTGCTGTCCTTAGACAGCTCCTCAATCATAAGTCACAGTATGCTCTGCCTGACCCTGATATCAACAATATGGGATAGGCTTCTCTCCATAAATATGTGCTAAATATAGAAGAAAAAGAGAGCATTTATACTGCTGTTGGCAATCCACCACTAGCATATAAGTCCTTGCTAAGGCAGAATGATGGAATTTTGGAGCAGGGCGTCTGAGTTTTGAATGGTCTTGTTCATGTTTTTATTTGCTATTTCAAGGTGAAAACATTCTGCAAATTGCCCTTTATATGCTTTTAATTTAGTGTTGTTGCTACAGGCTTCCTTATTGCTGGATTTACTCATTCAACTTGACTCCTTTACCCCCTTTAATTGTTGATGTTTGGACAACATCGGGAAGACATCCTCTTAGATTAATCATTAGTAATATAATTATTGATTATTAAATAATATATATAATAAGTAAATGATAATAACAAATAGTTATTGATTATCCAAGGGATGCATCCTTTCATGGATGGTCACCATATGTTTTCTATATATGGAACACTCATCATTGTAATAATATATCGAATACAATATCTTCTCATATAGAAAAATCAACATGGTATCAGAGAAGGTCTGGGCTTGACTCCCTCATGGGAGGGCCCAGGAAGATAAGAGATAGCTTGCATTTTGTGAAGAATTTTTAAGAATGTAATATGTATTGTTATGACCTCATTGGAATGGACGGTGCAGCCAACTTGGACTTGATTTTTGAATTTAATAAGAAGAACCTTTATCAAAGGTTTCACTAGTAGATGAGGAAGTTCAGATACTGAATTTTGGATCGAACACCAAGATTATCAAATTTGACTGAAAGATAGAAAAGTGAGATACTGATTCAATGCATAGTCATACATGATATTTTATAAATACAGAGTTTTCATGATTGGTGTTTGATCAAGGCTAATCTACAAAGTCCATATTGGCCAGGATTGGTCTAGTAGATGACTTGTGCCCGTAGGTAAGAGACTGTAGATACTTGAACATGTACTTGTTGTTGGAAGACTGTTCACGACAAATTCAGCTTACTACTCAGGGAGCTAATTCAGATAATTACTCGAAGGAGCGGAGCCATCTACTAGCATGCTGAGTTTGTCAATAATTACAGATCACCTCTGACCAATATAGCAGGCAAGTATTTTGCAGGGCAAATAATGCATGATAGAAGCACCAAAAAGGGGGGTGTTTCTGCTATATCTGCGACATAAATCCCTGTGATTTGGCCCACTATAACCTGTGTTCCTGCCATGTGTCAATCAACGAGGGTATCTGACTGGAGCTCCATATCCATATAAAGCACTGACAATGATCCCATTCTCAGAAATCTACGAGAGATACCTTCATTTTCTGTCTTTGACAGCTCTTGAGTTGGTCAAAGATCAGATGGGTACAATAGAGAACTGAAAATACCAGTTGGGTGCATCAGAAAACATCATGAATATATCCATAAAGCCCCGTATTGCCATAGTTGGTGCGGGAATGGTGGGCCTCTCTGCTGCAAATCGTTTGATGGAGGTTTGTGCATCAACCAAGTTGGATTTCGTGGTCCTAGAGGCCAGCGATCGAGCTAGAGGAAGGATCTGCAGCACTGAATTTCATGGTGAAATATTAGAAAGTGGGGCAACATGGATTCATGGCATTGAAGGGAGTCTTGTATATGCCATCACTAAGCAGATGGTGCCATGGAGGATAGGGAGAAGCCATGGGAGAGATGGTGCCTTCTCCCCTCACCCTCCAACAGTTCAGAGGGAGACAGTTGAGTCTATTGATCCAATTGATCCCGTTGATCCCGTAGCTCTAGTTGATGATCCCAGAGATATTGCAGTAGGTCGAAAGAGACCTACATGGGCTCGTCAGACTCCGTAGGAGGTAGAAGGATATGTATCTCCTCGTGGTACCTTCTGAGAGAGAAAGAGACCTCCGAGATATTCGTGCTATGCCACAACTATGAGCCACATCATTGATTTGGAGCCTTCCTGTTATGAGGAGGCATCTAGTCAGCGAGTATGGAGAGATGCCATGATGGAGGGGT
>JASDQU010014995.1:36102-48758 GCA_032191745.1 Picea mariana
TCAGTTTATATCACGATATTTGTTTCTATGTAGGTTGATATCAAATGATATGATCGTTATGGAGACTGTATGTCTCTAGACAATAGATGTATGCTACGGTGGTAGATGTGTTCCACTGGTTGTGACTATGTGTCACTGATTGAATAGTCGTGTACCACTTGGTGTGGTTGTGTACCACTGGATATTAGTTGTGCACTACTATATATAGACACATTTGTGTTCTATTGAATGACATTGTTCTAATTGACGTGTAGATTATTAGTAGTGTTGAAAATGATTATCGGCTAGATGGATAGTCAGTGTGCTTGTGGACAGACATTCTCCAGGTAGAGAATGGTCTAGATAGAATAGATTGTTGGTGGACAAGTATTCTCTCTGTGGAGAATGGTCCAGGTTGACAATTTGTTGACATGATATGGACTAGTATTTTCCTAAGGCATAGTTTGTGTCCCGATTAGGAAAATGGTTCAATACTGATATTTTCTAAGGCATATAGGTTGAGACGGATCTCTATGGTACATATGATCTGATTAGAAAATAGTCTATTCCTATAGGAATGTTCTCTGTAGTCCATGGCATAGATTTTATCTCCGTTGGGATAGTCATTCTTCTAGGACGTATGTCCAGATTAGAAGAATGGTCCTTGTATCACTCTGTGGAGTGAGTGACTTATTCAAAATCATGCCTGATTACTCAGATGGAGTATTTATTCTAGATATGATGCAGAGTATACTATCAGATGATAGTGATAATGGTGCTTGTGATCTAATCATGAGATATCATGTAGGGCTATGATGATGCTACTGGTTGAATGGTATGTTTGTGATCAAGACCATTTCCTTCAATACCTCCCTAGCTAGGAGGAAGTGTTTATATTATGGTAGCTACGAGAGGTATTTACCTCCACATGTAACCCTAACAAGAACAGAATATTCTAGGAAGCAAGAAGAAACCCTAAAACATTGAACATAACCCTAGAAGACAAGTCGACTTAAGGAAATATTTAATATTAACTATTTAGCCTCCATAATGAGAAKTCGGCCCAAAAAAATCAGTAAAAACAATATAAATACATGTAGCCAGACCTCATTTTGTACAGACATCTCGAAATTTCAGCAATTAATAAGTGCACACTGCARAAAATGGGCAAGTAAGAAAGTCTGGGTAGTAGTTGTAGCCACAACTACTACAATCTGTATTCTTGGTTTAGGATCAAACTTTCTATTAGTTATGGTTGGAATTTTTGATCAGTATTGGTTATCTTTTCTTGGGGAATTAGCCTTGGTTGGCTATTGGTTTTCTTYCGGCATCATTCTCTGTTAAGGTTAAGGTGCTCAGGGGTGGCTTCGGCCTATGGTTGGGTGACAATATTGTTATATTGTCTACTATTAAACAAACACATATATTAATTTCTAATATTTCCTTTGTACAAGTATCTTGGAATTAATATTCATCACAAGCTTAGGTGGAACTATAACATTGAGAAAAGGATAAATGGAGGGTGGAAAGATTATACTTGAAAATAATTGTAAATTAGAAAACCTTTGGCTATGATATAGAAAAAATCTTCTTGGAGACTCTTATCACAACTGAATTATCTTGTATGGATGTGATGTTTAGGGACACTCTGAGGAAACACATTCTAGTGGAGGTTTTTAAGGAACCTCCCCCCAAAATTTATATCTTCCCCATTTGTAGTGGAGTTTGTTAGTGGAGGTTGGTGGCTAGAGGCTTTTGTAGAGGTGTTTTTAACAATGCGCATGTAAGGTACATACCCACCAATAAGAACATAAAAAGTAAATCTTGGGTGCTTAAATATTCAAAAGAAGCATCATAAGTTATAATAAAAATAATGAGCATTGATGAAAGTGCACCGATGTTGTTGAATCTTATGACCCGATGCATATCATTGTCGTTAGGCGCACCGTGCTAGGGTAGATAAAAAAAAATTACCAAACCAATTTGCATCATTACACTTCATCATGTGATTCTAGAGTCTTAAGAAAGAATCGATGCTCACTCTCCTTCTAAATACACCTTGTTTCTGGTGCTCTACAATGAGTTGCATAGCTCCACTTCTATATTCCACACATTTTCAAAATTTGGAAATTACAATGAATTTTCATTTTTTTCTCAAACGTGGAACCATGCCCCTTCGATACAAAAGAGTCTAGCTAAATTGTTTATTACCTTCCTATTTTCATTTCCATCTAATTAAAATTTGAATTTAGCTTGAAATTTGGCTTTTTTTTTTTATTTTTTTCATAATTCTGTGTGATGTGCCTAAATGCTTCATCTCGCCTCAAAGTAGTGCATCCTATGCTAAATTCACAGTAATCACAACCTTTAAAGCATCTACTCTAACTATATGCACCAATGTTATTCAAGGAAGAGCATTGCGATAAATTTAAAAAACAAATCAGTGCATCTTTTTTGACACCCCTAAACCGGTGTCGTTTGTGATGCCCCACACTTGGTGCATTATAAAGAAAAACACCTACTAAAAAACATGTTGGTKCTCTTGGAACACTATAGCACCAGTGCATTCCATGTAATTAAGTGCGCCTCTAGGATTATGACTCATAAAATTTAACGTAGCAGTGAAACCATTTTAACTAAATGCATCGGTGCTATTATGAAAAACACACCGGTACATATACTGACTRATTTGGCATAAAATGGAATCTCATTAGACACCTTGTCACAGGCACTCTATGATTAACAACATATCGCTAAATAGTACGATAGATTATTTTAGGGGCTAAATTTCACAAATGGGGTAATTTTCCATGGATTCTCCTAAAAACATATTTTCCAATTTCCATTTTTTCTAAAAATGATTCACCCATATTCCATAGAATACAAATTTTTTACCTTAAAAATCGCCAAAATGTTACACAAACTATATAAAATGTTTAGAAATTTGAATATTTTTACAAAAATATCGCTAAACATTTTACATTTTGCATATTAAGGACTAGTAATATTAGCTCGGGTTTCTACATTTTAATACAAATCTCCATCCTTAAAATTATCCTTGAATAAAACACTAGTGCTCCAATAACATGGTAGAACCAGTACATTCATATTAACACATCTCAATACGTAAGTTGCAATAAAACAATTTAAACTAGCGGTACCCATAGGTCCAACACGCACACTGGTGTGGTAAAGAGTACACCACTAGGCCAAATATTTCACAATATATCAATGCGGTGTGTCTTATGGGATGCAGCTCTAAAACAAATGGAACTATGAGAATAAATGAAGAGAACTAGTGCGTATTCACTAACAATATACATTGGTGATGTTAAAGGAAAGCACCACAATAAGTTTTAAAAAGTAAACATAGTGGTCCATCTTTTCTGATTCCCTATCCCTGGTGGATTATGAAATAAAATGCACCACTAAACAACATTTCGATGTTCTGGTAGAACTGGTGCACCGATGCTTTTAGTTTAACAAAGTGAACCAATAATTTTTCCATAAATTTTAGCGTAGCAGTGTGTCCTTGTTAACAAAATGCATTTGTTTTGTTAAAAGAACCGCAATGGGAAAAATATTGAATGAATTGGCATGCTAGTGTTATATTCTTACTCATATATAATCATGAAGTCCTAGTATACCACCTTTGTGTATTTCACATTTAAGGATATAGTTGTTATTCTGAGTGTGTTTCTAGATTCCTAATTTTCCTTCTCCTACATTATCTCCTAATGAAGTGTTGATGGGAGATAAATTGAGGTGGTTTCATTATTTTATTATATATTTGTATCATTAAAATCAAAGAGTAGAGAATATGGCTTAAGGAATTTTTTGCCAAATTTCTTGTCATCTTATGTGTTATATTTATTCAATTAGTATTAGAGCTCCTTTAGTCTTAAGGATCGGGTAATTCCGTGGTAGTGTTCTATGGGAGATGAATTCTAAATTGAGATGATGATGCTCGTGTAACAATGATAATTGTGTAAGTGAGGAATAGTCCATGCGACTCAAGTTTCATCTTCTAGATTGATTCAGAGTATTGTGGAGCATTTTATGAACACCTGGGTTTGAGTGGCTAGGAGAATTCTACATTAGAAATGCATGAATAAATGACCGGTGGCTAAAAATTTTTGGATTCACTTCAGAAGTAGGTCTACAAATACAATATAACATTCGCTCAAGTACCAATGTAGAGAGTATCTTCATATCTCTCTATGCTCTTAATGACATCAGATTAATTTTTGTTTTGTTTTGTGATATTACAAATTGTGTTTGAAATGATAGATTGAATGTGTATGTAAAACAAATGGGAAAAGACAGTTTCCATAGTGCATTTTTATTTCTCTCTGGGTTTCCTAATAGTCCTAGCAGATTATTTTTCTCGTCCTCAGTGAGGCACTCCCAAATTTCATTTGTTTCTTGTATTTTCTCCTCTTAACAGATTGTTGAGGGGGGTGGGTTCCCTTTAACTCAACAGGAGGGATTAAACCCTAGGATAAGGTACAATTAGACTCTTCCCCATTTGGTATGGCGTAATCCTCTAGATTAATGGCCTGACAACCATTCAATGGGCTTCAATATTTATTAATTTTGTATATTTTGTTTTGTTCCTAGTTTTTTTGGGGGAATGATTTTCCATATTCTTAAAACTAAGTTATTAATAAAGACTACTCCAGGGGATAAAATCATACTATGGAATACAAATTGGATTTTTCTGCATCTTCACAAGTACACCCAGTTTTCCATGTCTCATGCTTAAAGAAGGTTATAGGTGACAAGATCCCAGTTCAAACTGTATTGCCAAAATCTAATGAGAAAGGAAAAATCATATTGGATCCTGAAGCCATCACCGACACAAGAATTCACCAGCTAAGGAATAGATCCATTTTAGAGTATCTCATTAAATGGAGTAATCTTCAGCCTGTAGTTTCCTCCATTAAATGAGATACTCTGAAATGAATCTATTCCTCAGCTGGTGAATTCTTGTGTCAGTGATGGCTTCAGGCTCCAATATGCTTTTTCCTTCCTCTTCAAGTTTTGGAAATATAGTTTGAACTAGGATATTGCCACCTATAACCTTATTTAAGCATGAAACATGGAAAAGTGGGTTTACTCATGAATATGCAGGCAACTCCAATTTGTATGCCATAGTACCAATATTTTGCAACACGTTATAAGGGCCATAGTACTTTGGTGATAATTTATTATCTTTCTTCACTTGCTTGAGGGGCATCTGTTTGTATGGATGTAGTCTTAAAAACACCCAATCCCCTACTTCAAAACTTCTTTCAATACAATGTTTATATGCTTGTTGTTTCATGTGATTTTGTGCCATGGTCAAGTTGTCCTTTAATATTTGGAGAGCTTGTTGTTGATGCTTGATGTGATCTTCCACTGCTTGAACCTTAGATTTTTCTTTTAGAGAATAAGTGATGGAAGGAGGGTGGTATACATACAGTGCCATAAATGGTGTCATTTTTGTTGTAGTATGAAAGGAAGTGTTAAACCACCATTGTGCCAAGGGTAACCATTTGAACCATTGTGTTTGTTTATCAGATAAAAAGAAATGAACGTAGTCTTCCAGACATTTTTTCACTATATCGGTTTGTCCATCAAATTGAGGATGATAGGATGAGCAATGAGCCAATTCAATACCCAAACAAGAAAATAATTGTCCAAAAATGTCGAGTGAAGATGGGATCTCTGTCACTTACAATAATATTTGGGATTCCATTTATCATTTGAACTGTCTCCATGAATGCGTTGGCAACTATACTAGATTTGAAGGGATGCGAGAGTGGACAAAAGTGTGCATACTTGGTTAGTCTACCAGCAATCACCATGATGACACTCTTTCCTTCAGACTTTGGTAACCCTGTGATGAAATCCATGGAAACCTCCTCCCAGTGCTGACTTGGGATGGATAATGGTTGTAAAAGACGCGGGGTCTTAATTGTTTCCACCTTATTTTGTTGGAAAAGAAAACATTTTTCCACAAACCTTTGAACATCAGTTTTAAGGCAATCCCCGAAAAATTACTTCTTGACCCTATGGTAGGTTTTCAAAAACCTCGAGTTCCCTCCTACCGGAGAGGTGTGCGATTCCAATAGTACCTTTTGTTTGAGTTGGGAGTTCTTACATAAATATAAGTGATATTTGTACCATAGTGAATCACTTTTCCATGTAAATCTATCTAATGCACCAGAATCCTGTTGCAACCTTTCAATGAGAGTCCACACGTTTTCGTCATTCTTCCATTCATCCCTTGCTTCTATTATCCAATCAGGTTGGATGAACGAGATAGCACAGAGAAATTCCTCAACATCGTCATCCTTTATTGAGAGTGCACTTGCCACAACATTTTGCTTCCCTTTTTTAAAGATGATTTCAAAATCATAATCCAATATCTTGGTCACCCATTTTTGTTGTTCTTCTGAAGATAGTCTTTGTTCCAAGAAGTATTTAAGACTATCATGATCTGTTTTGACCTTGAAGTTCCCACCTATTAGGTAAGTGCTCCATTTCTTCAATGCATGTAGTATTGCCATCATTTCCTTCTCATAAATGGGTTTGTGTAAGTCCCTTCCCTTGAGTGGCCGACTTTCGAAAGCTAGGGGCCTTCCTTCATGCATTAGGAAAGCACCAATTCCATTTCCCAAGGAATCACATTCCACAATAAAGGTTTTTGTGAAGTCTGGAGTGGTCAATACAGGAGCTTTTCACATCACCTCTTTAAGTTGTTCAAAAGATTTAGTTGCCTCTGGAGTCCATGAAAATACATCCTTCTTAGTTAGTGTCATTAAAGGTGCTTCTATTCTTCCATAGTGTCAAACAAACTTGCAGTAGTAATGTCAAACCCAAAAATTCTCTAAGATTCTTCAATGTTATGGGAATCAGTCAGTCCATCATGGACTTAATATTGTTAGGGTCTACCTTGACACCTTCATGAGATACAATATGACCCAAATACTCTACCTCCTTCAACCCAAAGAAACATTTGGATGGTTTGGCATATAGTTGTTTCTCCTTTAGTAGTTGTAGCACCTTGTCAACATGTCCCACATGATACTCCCAAGACTTTCTATAGATTAGTATATCATCAAAAAATACTGACATAAATTTTCGAAGGAAGGGCTTGAAAATGCAATTCATCAACCCTTAGAATGTGGAAGGTGCATTTGTAAGGCCAAAAGGCATGACCAAATATTCATAATGGCCTTCATGAGTTTAGAATGTTGTTTTGGGGATATTTTCTTCCTTCATTCTAATATGATGATACGTTGAATGAAGATCCAACTTTGTGAAATAGATTTCTCCATGTAGTTCATCTAACAATTCATCAATGACAGGAATGGGAAACCTATATTTAATAGTGATCTTGTTGAGCTCTCTATAATCTAGACACATACACCATCAGCCATCTTTCTTGAGTACCATTACCACTGGTGCAGAGTAAGAACTTTGGCTAGGTATAATAATGTCAACATCTAACATTTCATCAACCATATGCTCAATTTCACTCTTCTGGGAATAATGGTATCTCTACAACCTGATGTTAGGAGGAAAACTCCCAGGAATTAGGTGACTATCTTGATCATGATTTTGAGTGGGTGGAAGACCTTTGGGAATATCTTCAAATACTTTGGAATGCTTATCAATGATCCCTTGGAGATCTAGGGGAATAGATGGCTTAGATGTTTGAACATATAGTGAGCATAATGGTGCAATTACACCTTGATGCCCCTTTTTCAATAATTTTTTCATGCCATTAGAGATTTATTCACCTTATTGAGTTTCCCCGTGATACCTCTTAACTCAATTTCTTTTCCTTCCAATGAAATTTTCATGAAACTTTCTTGAAAATTAAAAGCCAATGCTCCTAATGATTGTAACCATTGGATTCCTAGTACGACATCAGCACCACCCATGTGTATCGAAATCATTGGACTATTCATTACATATTCCCCCATAGTAAGATTGATCTTATTGCATTTTCCTGAGCAATTGATAGTTCCTCTATCTACAATCATTACTTGAAACTCTGGTGCTAGATATACAAACCAATTGAGAGATTTGGCTAATTTATAGTGAATGAAATTATGAGTACTGCCAGAATCAATTAGGACTATTACCTTTTTATTTTTGATATATCCTTCTATATTGAGGGTTTGAGGAGTGATAATTCCAACCAATGCATTACACAATATCATAGGGATCAACTCTTCAGAAGAAATCACTTCTATGTTTTCATCTTGAGATGGTTCTTTTTCTTGTTCTTGTTCTTCTTCATCTTCACAATCTATGTAGAATAATTTCTTCTCACCACACTTATGTCCCTTACTATACTTGTTGTCACAATTAAAGCATAAACCTTTTTCTTTTCTTTCCTCCATTTGTTGAGGTGTCAACCTTGTAGGTTGAGGTGTTTTATAAGAAGGAGAATTATTCTCTCGATATATGTTAGGAGTGGTCCTTATAGTAGCCATATCCATATTCTTACCTTCATCATTTCTTGCCACCCTAAATGCATTCTCCAATTATTTGGGTTCCCAAAGGCGAACCTAATGTTGAATTTTATCCCTTAAAGTTTCTATGAATACATCAATCAAGTGATAATCTGGAATATTTCTTACCTTTATATTCAATATTTGGAAGTTCACAATGTTCTCTGTAACTGAACCCTTTTTCTTGAGATTTATCAATTGGCTAAATAAGGTATTTCTCCTTGTATCCTCATAGTGTGCTATCATTTCTTCCGTTAAAATTGTCCAAGTGACGAGTGATTTGTGAGAAAAAATCCATCGATACCACTCAAATTGATTGGGTTCTAAATATAAAGAATTAATTAATACCTTTTGTGTGTGTTGCACATCATGTAGATCAAAGAATTTCTCCATCTAAAGTATCCATGTGATTGGGTCCTAGCCATCAAATGTCGTCATATCGATCTTAGGAATGTGGTTGGTCTTCAACCCAAAGTTGGAGTTTCTCCATTCTTGATTCATCTTCCTTGTGTCCTCATCATGAATTTCATGGGATACATTTTTCAGTTTCAGGTGTCCTCTCTATTAGGAAATTTTTCAATCCTTCCATGCTCTCCCTTTTTAAACCATCTATCATCCCTTGTAGTTCATCTTTTGTCACAGTCTTCTTTTGTAAATCATTTATGTCCCTACGCATTTCTTGACCTTCATCAATAATCCACGTAGGACTTTCTGAAGGCTTATTCGGTGTAGAAGTTCCCTTTTCTGGTGGCATGTTGGAAAAGTATCACTTTTAAACCTTGATTTTGAGGAGGTTCTGCGAGACAATCTTTCTTATGTTGTATCTCCAAAATTTTGTCCCTTCTGGGTATGGAATTTTCTTTTTTGTATTTCTTTGATATTTCTTCTTTGCAATGCCACAAGTCTGATCAAATTTGGATGTTCCAAGTGGAATTTATGGTAACTTCTCCAAAAATTTATTATTTTTGGCCTTTCTAAGAGATCTCACTTGTATAGCGTGCCCCGCACAAAATAATTGATATAAAATTCTAAAAATTGTACCATAAATACTAAAGACTATCCCATATCCAATTCAACTAGTCTCACTCAATTTGGATACACTAGGAATAATTTCTTATTGTTTTACCCTGAACACCTTCTTGAGACTAGTAAATAGGACTAGTCATATACACTATCTTCCACAGGGTGTATCTACAAATGTAAGATGACCCAGAAGATGATTTTTTTATCATGGATACTTTAATAATTTATGTGAATATCCTTCATATTTGAGAGTCTGAAACATTATGCAAAAAAATTATAGAGAAAAATCTGCGATAACTCAATTCAGGATGATTCCAGAACCCTATCTTAAGCCGGTTGTATCCAAAAGTATAAGGCCTCTGGAGCTTAAATTTTAACCCAACGTACCTTTATCCATCTACTAAATATCCTCCAAGAGGTTCCTTCTAAAACATTGTAGAAAACAAATTATAGCGAAAATTCCAATGTGTCTCAGCTGTAGCAGCAAATCCCCAAGACCTTGAGCTCTGATACCATATGTTAAGAACCAAATATCAATATAGCATAGAAAAACCTCAGAATAAGTATTCAACGTCTTGAAAAAGAGATAAATTCAGATAATAAGCCTCTTCAAGGGGGAAACCTCTTTATACCCACATAAATGTCCAAATAAAAGATGATTCCAAATGAAAATGTCTCCTTGGTATATATAGGAGACTAGGAGGTACAATTACAAATAATGGCCCCAAGACAACATAAATAAAGTAACATTACTAATGTAATATTCCCCAATTAAGGGGTAACGTGCCACTATTTAGGGATTAACAAGGCACCACAACAATCACGTGCGATTTACAAGAAATAATTCTGCTAGCCAATAACATAAAAGAAAAGATGTAAAAAATACAATTTATTTTAAAGATAACTTTTCAGACGAAATATAATAAAAAGCAATAGAATAAAAATACATATATTCCTTTGAGAAATAATTCCTTGAAATATTTAATAAACAATTATTAAACATGCATGTAAATTTTCAGGTATGGATCTACCAGTTACCAAGAAATAATTCCAAAATTATTGATGATCGAACTAAACCCAAACATATACTAACATGAAGATTTAAATAAAATGTGAAACTAATGATAGAAGAATTATGATAGTAGAATTCAATATTTTCAAGGTAACTTGGTAAAAGGAAAATGTTACTAGACATCAATAACAAGATGATAGAGAGTAGAATAATACACACTTTGATAGCCGAATAGACAATGGTTCAATCCAATTTGTGGGTTCTAGAGTATTTTCTCTATTAATTGTAGAGAGTAGTTTTCCAATACAATAAAAACCAAAATTTATTTTTCCAAAGGTCGCTAACTATCAAGAAAATCACTTTATTTATACAAACTTATCAAACAAAAAATACGAATTTCGGTGGTTTCAAATACATAAATAGGGAATTGTGTCAAGAGGGCTTGGGTGATCTGGGGGTTGTTGGGCTCGTGTGTTCATCCATATATCTATCCCACTAAATGTAAATATTGGCAATGTTATCTCCATATGGAAATCGATGCTCATCAAAATACTGAATGCATGCTTGTTGTCTCATAATCGACCAGTATAGTTATGCACTCTCCTACCTAACTATTGCAACCGATCGATGATCCTGAATTGATCAACGACATGCGTTTGTATGTTTTCTTGTTCCATAGAAATTATATTGATGAACCCTAGATGCAATACTATCGATACTTCATATATCATTTGAAATTCCATGGGGGAACCAAAATTCAATAATCGGAGATCAGTCATAGACTAGTTCACTTTAACCCACACCCGATTACAGTTCTCCCATTCATCTTCTAATTTATTCCCCAACTCTTTCACAATATTTTCTTGATGCTTTACAGTCGAATTCATATGTTCTAGTTGTTGATTTGACAATATTTCTATGTTGTGGTGCTTTGCACCCTTTTCATTTTGCACCTCTCTGATGAAATCAAATCTATGTAATGCTCTAGCCCCTTTCTTATCCCACCAAAGAACCATTTTGTATGTAATCCCAAGAAATAGGGACTCCTATTTAAGGGAATGTTTTTTCATAACCAAATATTCCTATACCCCGAGGTGATATTCATGTTCATCCAACAGGTATTTCTTCAAGTTTTCCACCCCTCTAGCTTCTTGATAATACTATACTTGATGCTTGAGGGAGATTATGTCTAGCCTGTCTTGTTCCAGTTCTCTTTCTTTTGTAATCTATTTGTTAAGAGAGGTATGGGATATGGAAAGGAATGATAAATAAAGTTGAATAATCTTTACTTTGTTAGTGTCTATGATCACCTCCTATGAGGTACATAATACAATATTTTAAAGTGTATTATTTCTCTAACTATGAGTTCACTTATGTTACCACATAAAGTTTCCCTAGGTCACAGTCGATAGCCATAGGTGCAGGCAAGCAGGAAAGTGTAGTTTGCAGTAGCATGGATCCCTTGTGCATTTCTATTTAGCGCCATCCCTAAATGTAGCTGGAAGGATTATGCAGTTAGAAGGAGGATAAAATTTTGGCGAGGGGCACTAAAATAGTCGGTGCACCTAGATCACATATCTTGATCGAATCAACAAACTCAAATCATTTCGGGGCCACAACATGCATGAGCGTTAAAATCCAAAGGGCGATTCAAAATCCAAACCATGGTTTTGTGGGCTGGATATGTGGTGAGAAGTAGTGTATTTTGGGCCCGAAATAAGTGTGGGTCCAAACCTCTTTCGATGGCCCCGAAATCACGTGCTCTTACAATGTCGTATCAAGTAGAAGTGGGTGTCTGCCCCCTAGTAGTCAAGTCATGTCTCGATCCCGAGGGGAGTTCAACCAATAAAAAGAGGCTCACTTTTGCGTCCTAAATCCATCTGCTTATTTATCACCCAATCCATGAGGGGTGCGTGGTCAATTGTTAATTGTCCAACTATGCTCTGATCCCGAGGAGGATTCAGTTAATGGAAAAGGATTGGTAGTTGAAACCTCAACTTAGTCAATTAATAGAAGGCGTGGAAGCTATGGCCGAGGAGACATAATTTTTAGCCCGAGGTACCACGATGGACAGTTTCGTCTTGCAGGTTCATATTGACCGGAGCTTTCATCTGACATGGGAAAAATGCGCA
>JASDQU010014995.1:54648-65972 GCA_032191745.1 Picea mariana
TGTTTGCATAACTCATGATCACAATTTAGTTCATGTTTATGGTTTAATTAAATGGTTCATGTTTACCTTTGCTTTTACAATATTTTGTTGCTATATATATGTGGGTCAAATTAGGTTTAATTTGCATAGACGTGGTTGTTAAATGGTATTCACATTGCATATATCACTATGCAGGAAAACATTGTGTGTATATCTTTTTGACCTTCTGTAGGTGATTTGATCTCTACCAAATCACCTTCCTATGACATAATGAAACTGCCTTGTAGTAGGTCTCGTGATTGGAGTTGCCATTGTTGCTACCACAACCAAGTAGAACCCTCCATCTCTCATAGTGACTGCTACCACAATTATCATATATAACCTTCATAGAACAATAGAGAAACCATGTCTCAAATCCTAATCCTACAGTTTGGAATACATAAGAAATGTTTAGTAAAGAATTCAAGTAGTCAAACAACATCATATTAAGTGCACACCCAAAAATACCCTTCCTTCTCTTATCTTAGAGTGGGCAGGGATGGGACCAACCCTTCAATGGGACAAGGTAAGGAGGAGGGACTAGAATCAATAATTGAATGACTTGGATTTTCTATATTATTTCCCTCTTAACAATGTCCCTCTCCCTTTTGTTCAAGAATTTTTTTCTCACCTTTGATGTCAATAGCATTTGAAGGGACTAAGCTTAATTCCCAAGCCTCAAAAAAACATGGCAGAAAGAAATTCTTCAAACTCAATCTACCTTTATAAAACAACAACCCAAAATGCTAAGTACCTTCCCTGAAAATGTAAACTTTTGCACCTGTGGTTATTCAATATGTTTTCTGAGTAGCTTATAAAAGTTTTGTCTTCACAAATAACATCAATAAAGGTATACTTTCCTCTATAAGCACAAAAAAATTCTACATCCAAAAAAACTACTCGTGAATACAATTCCTACATTACACAACTATAACTCCAAAACTCAATTTGTACCTAGGATGGTCAAATTATGGCCTCTCAAATTAATAGTGGTTTCTTGGCTATCTATAAAAGAAAATTAAATTTTTGTAGCATCCCATGACCCTCAAGAAGTGCAGAACCTAAGTTTCACTGTAACAAAATATGGCATGTGAAAGTTTAGAAGACATGTTAATCGAAATTACATTAATGACACAAGCATTACATACATACTTTAAACGTATAAAGTAAAGCATGACGTTAACTACCATCATTGAAAGAGGGTAATATGCTGCCACTTCTCCAAAAATCAGCCTAATATTCAACAAGTAGTTTCAAAAGCAAGTTAATATATTGCCACTTCTCCAAAAATCAGCCTTGGAATATTCAACAAGTAGTTTCAAACTTGTGGCAAATCTTCTCGTGGCTGCGAGAGCTTCAAATTGTCATTTCAAGCATTGATCAATTAAATGAAATTTATAAATATATAAGATGGAGTTTGAAGAAAACTTTTAAAGAAAAATAATATACAATGGTTTAAATTTTAATAATAAAGAAAACTAGGTGTGCTTAATGTAATAGCCTTCCTACCTAACAGTATTGTTTCCATGATGAAGCATTTTAGCCTATACGATTTTAAAAGCCCATTGATTTTCAACTTTGCCCTATTCACATGTATGGAATCATTTGGCAAGAAAATATGTGTGTTTAATGTATGTTCCCATGTTTCTTGTCATTTTTTATTATTACCCTTTTTCTTCATGCAATTAGTCTTTCCCATATTTAAAGGTAAAGTTACTTTGTTCTCTTTATGTAGCAAGCCTATCATTTATTTATGTTAGATCCTATTTGCATAGCTTTTTGTAAGACTTTGATTTTCATTGTGGTTGGTATTTTCTTGATGTTATTATAGCCAAAGCACAAGTATGTTTCTAATTTTGGATTAATTTCATATTTTGTTTCTTAGTATTGATTAATTTCATATTTTGTTTCATATGTATTGATTTGATCATTTGAATCTTGCATTAGTTGTATGGAGATTTTTTAATTCTTTTCCATGTTATTAAATCACAAAATCTATCATGATTTCATGGTAGTTTATGTTATCACCATGATGATCTTGCTTCAAATCTAAATTTAAATTTAGCAGGTGACTAGATCAATGTAGAGACATGGCGTTGTTTGGAGGTTTGGGTCATACGTAGCTATAATATGGACAAATATGGCAGAAGAGTGAAGGAAGTAGTCTTACACACTGTTAATCTCGAAACAACCTAGATCGACGGTTGAGTCACGTATCGGGAGATGAACTAGCACGGAACTTAACTATGCGAGGGCGGACAGGGGAAAACCATTGTGGTTTTTAAAGTGGATGTGTGGTGCCTCCAGAGATACATCGGGGCAAAAGGCGGTCTGCCTAAAACCATTTTCGCAAAAGCCCCGATGTCACATGTTCCAATATGTCAAATCAACCACTTGTGGGGGAGGTGACGGCTAGTAAAAATCACCCCGCGTCACTCGTTCGGTACTTCACAACCGTATGATGTCAGGTGACTGTCGTTGGATAATGAACTCAAAATTTAATCATTTGAAATGAATTGGCCAAGCGTAGTAAACCAACGTACATGCAAGTGATTATGTCAGTGATTCATGATTGGAACTTTATAACTATTGATTCTCAAGTATGGAGGTATCATCTCATCCATAAGCGAAGTAATCTCCAATTTGATCGACTCTCTAATTTCTGAAGGGACATTTTGGTGTCCACGAAATTGGGATACATGGATAAAGCCAATCAAGCCATATCCAGTCAAACAGGTCATTCAAGTAACATGGCGGGTTTATCTATGAGTAAGAAGGAAAGGGAAATTGCACGTATATTAGCAACTAAAATCCATACGGAACCTGCTACAGACCTAGAATTAGAAGTCAAGATAAATCCCATCATGAGTGACCTAATCATCAACAAGCGAGTTGTGAAAAAGAGACGGAGAAAACGACAGAAGACAGAAACCATGGCCAAAACGGCTGAAAGCATTGGGGAGAATCAATCGGTCTGGTTGGGCACTCTAAAGGAGGATATCGCTAAACTGAAATGAATTCTCAGGTGGAAATAAGTACATCGCAGCATATTTTGGACAGATGGTGACCTAAGAAAGAGGCCCAGATATGACAAACTTGTTCCTAACGGTCCCTTTAAAATAGAATAATTGTTATTATAAATCATTCATTTTTGTAACTTATCTCTAATTTTAGAATTATGGGAAGTCTGAACATTTTGAATTCCACGAGAAATTTCTCTATATGTGTATTATCTCGAGGATATAGAAAGGATGGAGAAAAGAGGAGCATGCCCTATGTGCAGGAAGACTTTTGTAAATTTTGGGGCTAGAATGAATATATAAATGCAGAAGCGGATTTTGGACTGTTTATGAAAAGATTCTAATTGGCGGTGATATGAGTCTTGTTTCCCTTCATAGTGTGTATTTCATGTAAGCTTATATTTCATTTACACTTCATTTTGTCTAAATTGGAGAATTAGAGGCCCAGAATTCATTATTTGATGCTCTTGTCTTCGCAATTTAGACTATGTTTCTCTCTTCTTAACTAATTCAGAATTCATCCCTATAATGCTCTGATGTAGTTATGTGTTTCCTTTTCTTCTGATGCCATGCAAAATTTTCAGATATAAACTCAGACTCACTGTTTGATTTAGCCTTTTCCTCTTAACAGTTCTCAGGTTTGACAATGTATTTGTTTATTCCAGACCCCATAGCCCAAATGTCATGTTCATTTTTCCAGTTATTTTATTAAAAATCCCCAAAACAAACCAAATCTATCCACCGATTTCCAAAGAAATATCAAGTGACACGAGAGAGCCCTCTCTGATTTCAGAAAGCTAGTGCCCATCTCTAAAGTTGGTTGAAACAATTACCTCTTTAGTTTGTCTATTCAGTCGGACAAAGTTTACAGAGTGCTAACATTCTGGCGCCGTTGTCGGGGACGAAATTAAAAAAAATTCCCTGGCAAAGAACGACGTTGATTGAGTCCTAAGGTCTGAGAGAAGTAGACACTGAGGCACATATTGGTTGTATTCCTGCTCTGGCGACTCCACACATAAAAGAAAAATCAATTTGAAGGTGATTCCACTAGTAGAAGAATCTAGAAAATTTTAATTTTCACTGGCGACTCCACTCTCAATACAGAATCCAGATTCCAAAACGTTATTGGTGACTTCACTCGAATTTCAAATGTAGTTCAAAGACTGCACTTGAAGATGAGATACCTTGACATAGGTATGAAAAGGCATCATGAAAGAAAATGGGTACTTTAAATGGGATCTCCTCCAAAGCATTTCACTATTTGTTATAAGTCACCTCTGCTCTTTCCTTGAATATGCCAAACAAAATTTTTTTTACCTACTGCATTCCAATGATGATCATGAGAATCTTGAAATTGTATATCCTCCTCTTAAAGTTGTACATGCATATCCTCACTGTATCACTGATTTTGATTAAAAAAAATCCATTTGGGCCTTGTGATGACCATAACCAAGTTGATGAGCCTCATGAAACCAAAGCTGATATCTCACCTTATGTACTTGATCCAACGTTATCCAAGACTCAGCATAGATACAGACCCTTAAAATTACCTCAAGTCCTTCACGATTTTCCTCCTGAGCACTACAAATATCTGCCTGTGTTTGATGGGGAACCTGATGTCATCTCAGCTGAAAAACACATCCAAGGGTTTGAGCATTTTATAGAGTTGTTTTAGATTGACCATGATGATGTTTGTATGAGGGCCTTCTCTCAATCCTTGAAAGGGGACACCAAAGATTGGTTTAGACATTTGCAGCCAGATACAATTGGCTCATGGGAGGAATTAAATATTTTTTTTTTTAAGTTTTGGGGCAAGAAGAAATTTTTGGAGCTTCAACTTGCAGAGTTCTATGCCTTGGAATGGCAGAGCAACGAAACTATCTCTATATTCCGTAGAAGGTTTTTCAATATTTACTACAAATTGCTTGAAGAGATTCAACCCACTGAGGATGCTACCATGCTCCATTATACAATAACTCTTCATCCATATTTGTCTTTCCTCCTGATGGAAAGAAGACCTAAGTCCTTACAGCAAATTTTTAATGATGCCTAGGATATTCAACAAAACATACAAGCATATAAACAAATCCAAAAGGAGGGTTTGGATGCTCAAGAACATGAAAGTGAATATGAACAGAAAATAGTTGATAGAATTGACAATATCATGGGTCCTCTTGAAGTTTCAAATGCTTATGATTGTGCTAAAAAATATATTCCACTTGTTAAAAGAAGAGGTGTTGTTTTAGCCTCTGAGCCATCTCATGATAAGCGGGGGGATGATTGTCTTATATATTCTTTTATAGACAGTAAAGAGGATGAGTTTGCAAATCAGTTTGTTGAAGAGCAAATAAATGTTCCAAGTCTATTATTGTTAGACGACGTTGCATATGATATTGGTTTGCCTGCATATAACAAATATGAGGATGATCTTGATGTTAAAGACTTTCTTTTTCATCGATGAAGTGAGGAGAAAAGTATTAAATCAGCTGAAGAAAATTCTCTACCCTTGTGCTTTACTACATTCAAATTGTTGAAAGAGAATTCTCAGATCATTGTTGAGGCAAACGAATTTGTGTTGATGCAAAGTCATACCAAACCAATGAAACAGATTGACAAGATATTGGAGAACCCTTCTCAGACGCTTGATGACCTTATTCTTTGTTTTGGGTAAGACCTTGTAAATTTAGAAATACAATCATTGTTCGAACACAAAGCTGAAAGTGAGCAGGTCTAGAAAACCAAAGAAATGGAAAAATGTACCTACGATGATACTGAAAAAAATGAAGAAGGTTTCGAATCAGGTAATAGAACATTGCCATTGTGTTTTCCCTCATTTGAATTATTAAAATGAAATGTATGTAGCATTTCAAATCAGAGGAACGTCCAAGCATGGCATTGAAAGTGAAGAAAGCAGCGGGCTTATAGATAAAACCTCTCTCCCCTTATGTTTTTATTCCTTTGATTGTTTAAGAGAAAATCATGAAATTTCAGAAAAAATAGGGAGTTTTGACTATATTCACGGTAGCATTGTTTTACATGAAAAGGTTGTCATTGAAGAACACCAACTACACTCACATGCATTGCACGATCAGTACTGGGAAGGTTATTTCAGTTCAGAATTTCAATCTGTTCTTAATCATCAGATTAAAGAAGAAGCCGATCAAGAAATTTTTATCGAATGTCTTTTTCTTTCTCCTAGAACTAATGCAGATGTTCAACAATATTACCAGCAAGACAAGGGATTTCAAGGTTGCCTTTCTTCCCCTGAAAATGACGTAGTGATCCTATTTATGAACAGCCTAGATATGGATGAATATTTTGAAATTTCACCTATGAAAACTCAGAACAACGAGGAAGCCCTTGTGGAGGAATCTTGCTCTTCTATCTTGATTCTTGAAAAGGAATCATTCTTCCATATGATTCATGATCCCGAGACACATTATATGGGAAAGGTTTACGATCAGAATCTACCAATAACAACAGATTACAACGAATCAATGTATGTACCAAATATGAATCTTTTTACGCCCGATGATATTCTCCAGCCATGGTTGCTTTATGACTCAGGAAATCCCTGCTACCAGACTTCTCAACAACTCTGTCAGTTTTTTAGAAGTAAACAAGTTGAATCACCTGAAAACAAAAATGCAGTGGAAGGAGTAAAACATGATGATTTTTTTACGCATATTTTAGAAGATCTGTTTGCAATCCTATTAGAGGAAATAAACAGTCCAAATGTTTTAAATTTTTTGAGGATTGTGGATAAATTTTTGAGTGAATCATCAGTCAGCAAGATTTGGAGCAAGCTTGTGCAAAGTAAATAGACAGTGGATAAAATTCTTGCATGGTTGCATTGGCATTTTGATTTCACTTGATTGATAGTTCATTTCGGTAATTAGAGTAGATAGGAGTGTGCAAATAAGCTTGTTGGTCAAGCAAAATTTTTAGTTTGAATTCCCAATAGTGTGTACAGTCAGATTTTAGTGGTACATTCAGTATTCCGTATACAGTTGAGAACAGTTTGCAAAGTCTGGTTTTAAGATTTGACGTTCAGGCTCCAAGACGTAACAGAATACACGCACATGTATTGAGGGTGGCCTAATGAAGAAGGCATCGGGTCTACAGTTCTTTGCTACCTCACAGGGAGGATAGCATCCCCAGTTGGAGCCTATGTTATCACCATGATGATCCTGCTTCAAATCTAAATTTAAATTTAGCAGGTGACTAGATTAGTGTAGAGATATGGAATTGTTTGGAGGTTCAGGTCATACGTAGCGGTAATATGGACAAATATGGCAGAAGAGCGAAGGAAGGAGTCTTACAGACCGTTAATCTTGAAACAACCTAGATCGACGGTTGAGGTCCGTATCGGGCGATGAACTAGCACGGAACTTAACTATGAGAGGGCGGACCAGGGAAAACCATTGTGGTTTTTAAAGTGGATGTGTGGCACCTCTAGAGATACATTGGGGCGAAAGGCAGTCTACCTAAAACCATTTTCGCAAAAGCCTCGATGTCACATGTTCCAATACGTCAAATCAACCACTCGTGGGGGAGGTGATGGCTAGTCAAAATCACCCCGCGTCACTCGTTCGGTACTTCACAATCGTATGATGTTAGGTGAATGTCGTCAGATAACGAACTTGAAAGCTAATCATTTGAAATGTATTGGCTAAGCGTGGTAAACCAACGTACCTGCAAGTGATTATGTCAGTGATTCATGATTGGAACTCTATAACTACTGATTCTCAAGTATGGGGGTATCATCTCTTCCATAAGCGAAGTAATCTCCAATTTGATCGACTCTCTAATTTCTGAAGGAACATCTTAGTGTCCACAAAATTGGGATACATGGACAAATCCAATCAAGCCATATCCAGTCAAACAGGTCATTCAAGTAACATGGCAGGTTTATCTACGAGTAAGAAGGAAAGGGAAATTGCACGTATATTAGCAACTAAATTCCATAAGGAACCTACTACAGACCCAGAATTAGAAGTCAGGCTAAATCCCATCATGAGGGACCTAATCATCAACAAGCAAGTTATGAAAAAGATACGGAGAAAACGACAGAAGACAGAAACCATGGTTGAAACGGCTGAAAGCATTGGGGAGAATCAATCGGTCTGGTTGGGCACTCTAAAGGAGGAGATCGCTAAACTAAAATGAATTCTTAGGTGGGAATAAGTACATCCCAACATATTTTGGACAGATGGCGACCGAAGAAAGAGGCCTAGAAATGACAAACTTGTTCCTAACAGTCCCTTTAAAATAGAATAACTGTTATTATAAATCATTCATTTTTGTAACTTATCTCTAATTTTAGAATTATGGGAAGTCTAAACATTTTGAATTCCACGATAAATTTATCTATATATGTATTATCTCGAGGATATAGAAAGGATGGATAACAGAGGAGCCTGTCCTCTGTGCAGGAAGACTTTTGTAAATTTTGGGGCTAGAATGAATATATAAATGCAGAAGCAGATTTTGGACTGATTATGAAAAGATTCTAAATAGCGGTGATATGAGTCTTGTTTCCCTTAATAGTGTGTATTTCATGTAAGCTTATATTTCATTTACCCTTCCTTATGTCTAAATTGGAGAATTAGAGGCCTAGAATTCATTATTTGATCCTCTTGGCTTAGTAATTTAGACTATTTTTCTCTCTTCTTAACTAATTCAGAATTCATCCCTGTAATGCTCTGATGTAGTTATGTGTTTCCTTTTCTTCTGATGCCATGCAAAATTTTCAGATATAAACTTAGACTCACTGCCTGATTTATCCTTTTCCTCTTAACAGTTCTTAGGTTTGACAATGTATTTGTTTATTCCAGACCCCATAGCCCAAATGCCATCTTCATTTTTCTAGTTATTTTATTAAAAATCCCCAAAAAACCAAATCTAGCCACCGATTTCCAAAGAAATATCAAGTGACACTAGAGATTCCTCTCTGAGTTGAGCAGGCTAGTGCCCAGCTCTGAAGTTGGTTGAAACAGTTACCTCTGTCATTTGTCTATTCAGTCGGACAAAATTTACAGAGTGCTAACAGTTTCAATGTCAAATTTTACAATTAATAATGGCAAATGTGAATAGCCAAATGGGATTAATATGCACATAAATTTTCCTAATTCGTAGATGGCATGGACATAACTATGGAGAGAATTACATATCCAAAATTTATATAGAATTCCATGTCAAATGAGCTATGGGAAAGGAATTTTTTATCTAGAATTCCATGTCTAATGCCTTGCACTATTCTAGGGAGAGTGCTCCAAAATTCAAATATTCAACATTGAAATGAATGTACAGATGATCTTTCATGAAAGGCCTTTCATATTGAGGCATATCTTCATCATTTATGGTTTTGTATTGACATGAATGCATGAAATGTTGATAAGATAAACACCACATAATGGAATGCAAGTTAAGTTGTTATTCCTTTATATTAAGATGAATATATGCATATAAGCTAATAAAGATATACTACAATTGAAAGGATTAAATATTAGCACATTAATCAAGAATGGGGAGTTGTGTTACATACTAGCTTTGATTATCTTCCTTGGGATAGATTTAATGAGCATTTGCCTACCATCAAGGTGAGTTAGGGGAAGTTGGAATTCACATGGAGCCTCTATCAAATTTAAGTGTGTGCTCAAGATAGAGATCGTCAACCTTTATTTAGAACTTAGAGTGGTCTTTCAGTTGCAATACAAAAGAAAATATCACTAGGTAAAGTGTCTAGCTACAAAAACAAGAACGATTACATTGAATTAGCTTGGATAATGTAGACATAACATAATATACCAGATGCAGTTCATTTGACAGCATACAGGAGATCATTTATGCTTGTTTTATTCTACATTTAAACACACCTATGCCTAGAATCTACAAGTTTGAAATACAGACTAACAAATAAAACTCCAAAACCTATCGCCTCATCAACTTCACCTTGAAACACTATCCTCTAGCCATGTTGCATTCCCTTCTCCATGTGGACCTTTAGTACTTTCTTGTCTTGAACAACTTTGTTCCCTTTACACTGACCACACTTATCCTTGTCATTTATTATCTTACCTACATAATTAATTGTTTCTGAAGAATGTTATTTAAATCATTGTTTCACCTTTGAAATACACATCACATGGTTGAGCTTGTTATTTAAATCACTAGTCCACCATTGAAATACACATCATATGGACAAGCTTGTTACTTAAATATTAGTATACACTCAATGCATATACACATCATATGTCAACGCTTGTTAGTTAAATCATTAGTATACATTTAGTGTATTGCTTAATGCAGATAAAAGTTGAAACAACACTCCCATCAGACATATAAAAAATTAAAAATTAAAAATTAAAAAAAAATAAAATAAAATAAAATCAAGATATTTAAAAACCAAAACTCCATGTAGCATGTATTTAAGGAGAACATGTTGAAAAGAAAGTATTCAAACAAAACCCAAGCCTCTACAATTAGGGAAAACATTTTGCATTTATTGTATCATCCCAAGACCAAGTCGCATGATAGATACCTTTGTATTAGAACCTTGGCATCCCATACATTGACCAGAAGCACCAGATATAGAGCCTTTCTTTCACAATTCCATTTAGAAAATTGAAGCTAAGAAAAATACAACAATAAATGTGATCTCACAAAATAAATTACTTAGACCACATAGTATTAAATTGCATAGCCCATGGAAGATTTAGTAACCTGATGTCTATTGGCAGTAATCCCTATATGATGACTCTGGAAACTAATTGCAATGGTAATCACACAAAAATGGATCAGACCCAACAAGACTAGCCTCTCGATGTAAAACTTGTGTAGTCAAGGTAGATATGTCATACCGCTTACATTTCAAACATATAAAATTTCTTGAGAGTGATAACTTTCTGGATGTTCCATTGTATAGGTCCTCTAGGGAAACCTTCAGAGGATGTACAACATATTCACCTTGTTTTTTCCTTTGGCCTCTTGAGCTTCCATCTTCAATTAACCAACATAAACAAAAAAAACAAAAAAAGACAATTCCAAAGAGGCAATCTTAAGAAACTAAATAAATCAATTAAAGTTAGAAAGCGAATACCCTTACCTCCAAAACTAGATCCTTCAAAAGAACCCCCAAAAAATGACTCAAATATGTCAAAGGGATCATGGGAAGAAACACCACCTCCCATTCCCTCTTTCAACACATCTTCTCCATACTAATCACAAATATCCCTTTTTTTGGATTGCTCAAGACTTCATAAGCCTAAGCCAATTCTTTGAACA